>SNQJ01S0009441.1:84394-110832 GCA_010110895.2 Picea sitchensis | reverse complement strand
TAAGCATTGCTAAGATAAGAACAAATTCTCACGAGCTCCATAGTGAAACTGGGCGTTGGTCAATTCCTAAAATGCCATGGAATGAAAGAGTGTGTCACCTTTGTGACACTAAGAAGGTTGAAGATGAAAAACACTTTCTCTTAAATTGTCCACCCTATACCCATATTAGATCTCATTTTCAAAATATTGATCGCACTACCAACCTTCCTAACCTCTTAACTCAACAAAAGTATGGTGATCTTGGAAAGCTTCTCTTAATGCTTTTCGAGCACAAAAAAATAATTCTAAAGAATCACAAGTAATCACTTACCCTCTTAAGGTCCGATAGACCAATTAGGTCTTAGTGGACGTTAATCATCATCATCATCATCAATAAAAAGGAAAAGAAAAATTGAAAATTGAAATGTCAATGTCAATCCAATCCGATATATACAATGGAAATCTAAAAAGTGATTACTACATGAAATGTTTTAAATAACGCCCATTGATAGGAGCGTCAAGAATTTCTCCATTAAGATTTTCCAGTGAGAATGAGTTTTTTCCCTCAGCAGCTGCGATTTTAAAAGGTACGAACCAGAGATAATCGAATTTACCATGTTTCCTTGCATCTTCTTTTCTAGCTTCCCATTTTAAAACTAAATCGCTAGGAAGAAACCTCATGTTTTTAGCCTTTTTATCAAAAAGGGCTTTCATATTATCTTGGCATTTTTGGAGCTTATCATCCACTTCTACTCTGTTCCGCTGAACTTCAATGATTTGATTTATTCTTCATTTACATCCTGCCAGAGTTTCATTACAAGAAGAGAAAGATTAATAGGAAGAATAACATCGATACAATAAACTAATTGGAAATGAGACATACCTATAGATTTCTTGGTGCCAATTCAGTTTGCCCATAATGCATATTTTAAGTGTATATGCCAAGATTTTTTATTTTCTGTCAAAGATTTCTTGATTATAGTCATCAAACTTTTGTTAGATGATTCAACCAACCCATTTCCCCGAGGATAATAAGTTGTAGAATGACCTAAAATAATATTGTATTTTTGACATAAATTGATCATTGCCAAAGATTAAAAGCCTGAGCATTATCAGTAACTATTTTCCTAGGACAACCAAATCTTGCAAGGATGTTTTCTTCCAAAAAGTTTATCACTACTGAATCTGTAGCATTCCGAGTTGGAATGGCTTCAACCCACTTCGTAAAATAGTCAGTAGCGGTTAGAATCCATCTATGTTGAGCACTTGATTATGGATGGATTTATCCAATTAAGTCTAGGCCCTATTGTTGGAAAGGAGCTTAAACTTTTACTGGAATTAAAGGTAAGGCAGGAAGATTTTGCTTACAAGCAAATAATTGGCATGAATTGCAAGCTCCGACCCTTTCATTTACATTAGTAAATAATTTTGGCCAATAATATCCTGCCCTCGAGACTTTGTAAGCTGTTTCCCTCGAGACATGATGTCCTCCACATACTCCTTCATGAAATTCGTCAATGACACCTTTTGTTTCAGATTCTACTAGGCAACGTAATAGGAAACCCAAAGGGTCTTTCCAGTATATCATACCATTTATAATGCAATACTTAATTGCATGTAGCTTTAAAGTTATTGCTTTAGAAGGAGTCATGTCATTTGGTCATTGAAGAGTAAGGATGTATGTGACAATATCACTATATCAAGCAGAGGAGGAAAATTTATCCTCAATTTGAATTATAGGCACTTGATCGTCAATTTCCTCCATATCTAGAAGATAATCCAGTGATTCAAAGTTATTTATTCTAGGCTCTCTGAAATTTGATTATGCTAATAGCCTTGCCAGACCTTGACCTTTCATTAGTTTGGTTGGTTTCACTTATAAATCAAACTCTTGAATCTTCGCCAACCATATACCTCTTCTTCCATCACTATCTGGCTGAACCAAGATATCTTTACTTGCATTTGTTGGTACATAAGAAATTATTTTGGAATGCAAGACATATGTTTTGAAATCCTTGAGAGCCTTCACCATCGCATAAGCTTGTTTTCCAAGAATATCATATCTTAGCTTTGCATCTCTGAGGCTTTTGCTGAAAAAGGCTATTGGTTGTTTGAATCCTTCTTCGTTCTTCTGAAGGAGAACTGCTGCCATAGTGTGTTTAGAAGCAAAGGAGAAGATTAAAAATTCTTTTGTATAGTCTGGACTTACCAATACTAGTGCTTCTCCTATAGCTTTCTTAACACACTCGAAAGATGCTTTGGCTTCTGCAGTCCATTTTACTTCGTTGTCCCTTTTTATCATATTTGTAATCAATTTGATGATTTTAGCAAAGCTAGGAATTAATATACTCAAAAAATTGATCTTACCTAAAAAATATTGAATCTCTTTTCTATTTATAGGAATATTAATCAGGTCAATAGCCTCAACTCGTTTAGGATCAACCTTAATTCCATCTTTTGAAACTATATGACCTAAAAGTTTACCTTCTTGCATGGCAAAGTGTGATTTTTTGGGATTAAGAGACAAACCAATTTTTCTGCATTTTTCAAAACTTTGTCTGAGGTGCACCAAATGTTCTGCATTAGAATTGGAAAAAACTGTCAGATCATCTAGATAAATAACAACAAACTTATCTCTCTCACCAATGAGTGCGATATCCATTGCTCTTTGGAAATTTGCTCCTGCATTCATTAAACCAAAAGACATTTTATCATACATGAAAGTTCCCCATGGAGTAGTAAATGCAATCTTTTCTCTATCATCTTCATGAAAAACAATATGATTATATCCCGAGAAACCATCAATCATGGAAATTCTATTAGCCCCTACTACCTTCTCTAAAACATGGTCCATTTTTGGGAGCGGGTAGTTATCTTTAAGAGAAGACTGATTTAGGTTCCTAAAATCAACATAGATTCTTATCTCATTGTTTTCTTCCTAATAGGGACCAAATTGGCCACCCATTTATATTATCTGAGGGGAACAATGATTTTTGCATTAAGGAGTTTTTTAACTTCCTTTTCTATAACTGGCAGAAGAATTGGGTTTATCTGTTTAAGCTTCTACTTGAAAGGCTTAATAACATGTTTTAAGGGAATCTTGTGCTCAATAACAAAAGTATCATAAGTTTTTAAATCATCATAAGACCATGCAAAAACATCTTTATACTGTTTAAGTAACTCAACATATTTACTCTTTATTTGAGTCGGAAGATATTTAGAAATTTTGACCATCTTGGGATTCTCATTTGTTCCTACGTTACAATCTTCAACCTCTTCAGGTTGAGGTCACAAAGTAGACTTTAAAAATAACCTTTCCAGAGGGACAACACCTCTGGGAATCTGATTGTTTTTAAGTAAGAGCATGCGGTGATTTGAAATTTTGTCTTGGAACTTCTCCGGATTTTCTCCTTCCTGCATAATCCAAGCAAGATCATTATGATTTTATTGATTTACGTGGGTCTCAGAAAAATCATCTACCATTTCTAGGAACTGCTTGATTTGTTCATCGTCTTCAAATACTTTCCAATGTTTAAAATTGTCTGGAATCAAAGGTCTATGTTTCATCTCAATATGATACTTCAACTTCAGAACAATAGGTGGTACTAAAGTCGCATCAGCTTTGGCTAAATAATCAGCTTGTTTATTTTGCATTTTGGGAATAGAGTGGATATTAAAAGACGAGAAAAAATTCTATATTATATCCTAGGCACAATTTCTATACGATCTCAATCTAAGATGCTTAGCTTGATATTGTTGTTTTATTTCTTTTACAATGAGCTCAACATCACCATAAACTATCAATTGTTTGATTTTTAATTTTCTTGAAGCTTCTAATCCTAAGACCAAATATTCATACTCACATATATTATTGGTATAATCAAACTCCCATTGTAATCTATAAGATAAAAGAATAACATACTCATCCCTTGGTGCCACAAATAAAACTCCAACTCCTGCTCCTTCACAGGATGAAGCACCATAAAAAAACATTTTCCACATCCCTTCTCTAACATTTATATTTTTCATTGAGAATTCTATTTTTTGATTTTTTTCTTCTATACATTCTTCAAAATCATCATCTATAGATAATATACAATTGACTAAATCCTCATCAATAACATAGACTGGGTACTTATTGGGGTTTTGAGGGTCACTTACAGTATACACCAGTCTAGTTTATCTGTACAGTCGAGTAAATTGTCCACCAAAAAATGGAATTGTAGCATAGGTCATGTCTAGCTGAACCGATCCTCCTAGCTCAGCACCCCAAGATCTGGACAGAAGCATGTCATACTTGGCAGGAACGTCAAAAACAACCACATCCATAAGATTACTTTTCACAGGAACCTGAGCAAGATTTACAACTAAATCTTTAATCATACCCAGACACTTAACCTTTATTGAATCAAATGAGTGCAAATCTTGATAAGGTCTGGTAATTTAAAGGCCTAATTTTTCCATGATAATATTAGGCATTAAATTATGCGAATCTACCGAGTCTAACATGCAATTGTGAAGTAAATGATCGTGCACAGTCAATGTAATATAGAACGAAGCAACATAATCTTTATTGTTTTCAATGTGTGGTCCAAACATGATTGTAGGTCTTTCATCCTGCAAATTGATAACATCAGCTTGACACTCAACATCAGAAAAATTTATTGCTTTAGCGATTTGTTTTTTATAGATTGGGTTCCTAGCAAGTTCAACCAAAGACATTGGAATTTTAATTTTATTAAGTTCATTCTCTAAATTGAAAGTCCCAATTGTTTTTTCAATCTCCTTGGTCTGAATTTCGGCTTCTGTATTTTCTGGCTTCTTAGTCTATACTGCTTTTGTTTCAACTTGCTTTGCTCGAGCAACTTGCGTTTCAACTGATGGTTTTGCGACTGCTGCTTCATTTGCTTTATTTCATGATAGAATCTTTTTTGGTGGAATATTTGTAGAAGTTTTTTCTCTTGTCCTCAAATCATATTTATGTTGAAGCTTGATCATTATTGAGTCAACGAGAATTTTGTATGTAGAGTCCCCCGGATTGTTGATGTTTTCATCATTATTAAAAAAAGATTTCGGATCTAAGGATTTCTCATAATCCTGCTTGGTTAGGTGAGGCTCAAGATCATCATCGCCGAGGTTGTTTAGATCTTCCTCTAATTCCTCATAATCTTGCACCTCATCTCTCTGCATGAAATTCTCAGTTTTAAATGGAGCTTGAATATTTTGATCCTCATTTTTTATTTGCCTTTGTTGTATCTGAGGATTAGGATTTCTCTTGAATTGATTTCTAACATATGGGTCAAGTTTGGCTTGTTCTATTTCCATCCAGGAAATTTTGTTCAATAAATCTTTAATAACTTTTTCCATCTCATCCATATTTTCCTCTGCATATTTTCTAGATCCAGAGGGCCCTGCATGTTCTTTAAAACATCTGAGTTCTCTTGTTCCCATCTCAACTTTAGTTTTCAACTTCCCGTATGCCATCATATTTGATTCTATCTCTATAGCATCATCTTGCATGTCTGCTAAAGTGGTGGATCTTCTTTCTCTCAAAAGGAGAGCGAAATCAGAATCAAATGCTCCTGCAAAATTGACTTTTGCAGTTGGTTGGGAAGGTTTAACTTCAGCCGTGATTTTATGATACAACTTATTAAACCTTTGAATGAACTCTAGGGATGATTCCAATATCTTCTTTTTCAAGGCTCCAAATTCAGTTAAGTAAAAAATATGATCTTTTTTTTCACCCCATTGCCTTATGAAGGAAGCTTCCAGATCATTATATGATGGTATAGACCCTACTGGAAGTCCTCTAAACCAAGTTCTTACTTGCCCTTCAAAGTTTTGTACCAATAGACTTGTGTAAATATCCTCGTGTTCGATACCAAGAATATCAACAAATTGATCAAAAAAATTATATGTTCTGTTGCTGTTAAATATCCTTCTCTCGTGAATTTAGGGAGGCTCTACATGTAATTTTCAGGTAAATCATGTAGGACAACAGGAAGAACTAAGGGAGCATATCTAGCAGCAACCTTGGCAAAGATCCTAGGGGGTTGAGCTTGTCCACCAACACCATCACCTCCAACACCAACACCTCCAACACCAACCATTGAAAGTCTAGGAGACATAACTTGAGGACTAATAAGGAGATTATCAAAAACTTCAAAAGGCTGACCTACTAATATTTTGACTACTTTGGGATGGTGCGAATGAATTTCAGGAAAATGATCGTGAGAAGATGGAAGATCTAGGTGAGGGAAAAAGGGAAAACATGAGCTTGGTTCCTCATATTTACCCGATGTATAGGTATGAGAAGGATTAGGTGACGAATCTGAGTATAAAAAGTAATCTATAGGGTTTTTGGAAACATAAAATTTTACTTCAAGAAGAGAAATAATCAACTGATTACTGATGATAGTAGGGATTGAAATGGATTCTTTGTGTTCACTGGAAAAAAATCTATCAATGAAACAAGGATGGTCTGGTCAGTCTCAAATTTGATTTCAGGAATAATTACCTCTGGAGTTTCAAGTTTAACTTCCAGTTTACCTGTTGATGCTTCTGCAGAATGAAATCGTTTAAAATTTTCTTTAATATTTAGTTCTTAATCGAGAATCTTAGCATTAAATTGCGTAATTATAGGTTGATGGACCTTACCTATCGATGCAGAAGTTTGTTTGAGATATCACTTTTCAACAATTTTTCGAGATCCAAAATTGGCGTAGTCTGCTTTTCGCTTGGGCTTTTCCTGGTATTCTTTCAAACAAATGCCAATTTTGTCTACAATGGAGTAACCAAGTGAAAGATAAAGTAAGCCGTATCCACGTATTCAATCTTTGTTCACCATCAAAGACCAAAATTTAACTTTGTCATTCTCCCAGGGAAAAATGATTTTGTTTCTCCATCCCCGACAACGATGCCAAAAATATGTTGTTCCCGAGATTGATTCTAAGGCTCAAAGAATAATGTTAGGCATCAAAGATTTAAAATTAAGTATTTTTATAAGTGCTTTTTTCTACCTTCAGTTTTCTGAGAAATAATCTTTAAATGAAATCAATGATAAGACAGTACAAAAGTTGTATCTCGTTATTTGAGTCACAATTATAATTTCAAATGGCATATGAAATATTCACAAAACTGTTAAAACAAAGTCAAGTATGAATTACAGATAAGTCTCACCTTGTTTGTAGTAGAAGAAAAGTAGAAGATGCACCCTTGAGAGGAGATAAAAATGCAGTTGTTCACACAGGTCACAGGTCTTGTTTTACTCATAGTAATAACATAGGAAACGCTATTATTGAATGAACTTCTGATATATGATGATCACAGTAGATGTAATAATAAATTGTAATCATTCACTCTTCAAGAACTACAAAAAGAAATTCAGAGAGATGGAAACACAGAGGAAACACATAACTCAAATTGAACGAAACTTAGAATCTCTATCTGCATTTATATTAATATTCAAAAAAGTTTTCTCTTTTACATTCGGCAAGAAGCAGCCTCCAATAGATCTAAAATCTATCTATTTATACAAAAAATGTTTCAACTGAAAAATCCTTGGACTTCCCACAATATTTGCCTGAAAGTAGAATACAATACGAATCAAATAACAAGATGCAACTATCGTTGAGTTTTGATTTGATGTGCTGGTGCTTCATCTGTCCTTTCGTTTGATCGCAGATGCATTATTTTTCCTTTGTTCTTTTAACTGGGTACACATGTCCATTAAGGCCACCACAAACAATGGCTTACTGTCTTCGCCATCTGATTCTGTTGCCATCTGTCCCTTTGAATAAGTTTACTGGGATAAAGAACTGTAGTTGAAGATATGGGGGTGGTATTCAGACAGGTAGCTCAGCGTTGGCTCATTATGGGGTGGCTAATGATTATGGGGAAGAGTAACTGTTCAAGAATAGGATGACGCGGGGACAAGTGACATATAGAGAGTGCGACAGGCTGGAGGGTGAATGATAGAGTGGGTGGAGGACAAGTGTTGAGTCAGGGTTCTAACGGTCCAACATCAAATAATCAACTAAAATAAATGACCTAAAGTCCCTTTATGCTTTTCTATTTTACGAGAGCACGAGGAAGTGGTTTTGAGGTAACTCGCATTTCGTCCCGCAATGCACTTGGTGATACCACGTACCCTCGAGAGAAAACCACGGTTTAAATTGCGGGACCGCCCTTCGAAATTAAACTCTGCGCAACTTCGCTCCCTGTAATCACTCTCGGTGGTTGATCTCACGATCCACGATACTTTGGAACTGATTAACTTGGCACTCCTACCAGATTTATCTCTTCCCTGCCATACTTGGTCCCTTTCCTAGTTTATCAGGCTTCCAAACCGGCTTAGGGTTTTTCTATATTCTGAAATCTAATCCATCAAGCTTCCTTGCAACTTTTCGTGGTGCCATAATCCTTAAGGAGATAAATTTAGCCTGCCTGTAACAAGAGAAGTTTGTAAGCTCTTTACTGAATAAAAAACTGTTAATTGCGAATGGTAAAATAACTTTTAAATTCAAAGAGCTTTATTCACAAAGTCTATCGGTCTTCGTATAGCTCAACTGATGAAGAACTTAACGAAATTTATTACCTAGAAAATCACAATAATTATTCAAATCGTTAACCTTAGCCAATCATAAACGTTATTATCAATTCGACGATTCAACATTCAGAGGTTTTGAATGTAAGAGGGCATAAATCTCCCGAAGGCTGAATTCACAGAGAAGTTAATCTCTTATTAATCACTTTTATGTTTTAATTAATTGTGTTTTAAACATTGAGTTAGCGTTAAGTACTTCGGCTGTTCGGTGCTCGAAAGTTTTGGATGTGATAGGGTGGAAATCTCCTGAAGTTCGAATTCGCGGAGGAGTTAATCTCTAAGTAATCACTTTTATGTCTTAATTAATCCTGTTTTAAAACATTGTATTAACTTTAAGTATTTCAGAAGTTCAGAATTCAGAAGTTTTAAATGTGACAATGTGGAAATCTCCTGAAGTCCGAATTCATAGAGGATTTAATCTCTAAGTAATCACTTTTATGTTTTAATTAATCATGTTTTAAAACGTTGTATTAACTTTAAGTATTTCGGAAGTTCGGAATTCAAAAGTTTTGAATGTGACAGGGTGGAAATCTCCCGAAGTCCGAATTCACATAAGAGTTAATCTCTAAGTAATCACTTTTATGTTTTAATTAAACATGTTTTAAAACATTGTATTAACTTTAAGTATTTTGGAAGTTCGAAATTCAGAAGTTTTGAATATGGCACAAGGGAAATTTTTTGAAGTCTGAAACTGCGAAGTGATTAATTAACACTTAATCATGACTAATTAAAGTCGTTAACTGTTTTATTAATTCCTTGAAACCCTTTTTTACTTTTTGTAATTACTTTACTTCGACGCTTAGATAATCGAGGGATTGTGAAATTAAAAACTCCTAAAGATCAATCTCTCGGAGTGACGTGGTAGAGATGACATCATTCTGATGACGTGTCAAGAAAAGAGAGGTGCCACATGTCACTTGAAAACATGTGAATCATCCGACGTAAATGTAAAAAATAAGTGCCACATGTCAACCTAAGAAAATATTTAAAAGGCACGTGTCCTATGACGCGTCCGTAAGTCCTTTAGGATTTATCACGAGTGGCTATCTTCATGCTTTGGAGTTTCATGTGTTTTTTTGTTTATATTCGTTGGAATACCCGAAGCTCGAAGCTCCGAAGCGATCGTTAAAGATTTCCTTATAAAACTTAGGCAGCTTCCAAACTTCGGAGATCATTAGGACCGTTCGGTCAAATTAGCGTAACTCATCGACGATAGATATTGTGAGCACCTTATTGATAAATAACAACCAATGGATTTATTTTAAAACTAAAAGGAAATTCTCTAAGTTTTTGCTTTTTTGGGTAAATTTTTTATTTCTAAGAAGCAAAATCTAAAGTTCAAAAGCTCAAAATTATTCGTGTTCCAACAAAAGTCTTCTACCTTGAAGTCTGACTTGCCACACTACATACATTTTTCCACATCAACAGAACTTTTGTATGTGTATGGCCTGCGTCCACTAATGAGATCAACATTTCTCCATTGCTCATCAAAAAGTTTCACCACATAGTCGCCTACTATGAAAATATTTTTCCTTTCTAGATACATATCACAAGATTGCGATGCCAACATTGCATACTCGATAGCTTGTGAACGCTCTTGTATGCAACCTACAATGATGTCTCCCTTTCCTCTTTTGCTCGGGCGATTAGATATCCCTCATTGATAGAAATCTCATCCAAATTGTTGTCGAATTAGGTGACGCAATTGGTTCGACGTCAATATAAATCACCTGCCTTGGTGGCCACTTGTAGCAATGTGTCACTCCTCATTCTCATACAATACATGTATTTCTTGGAGAAGTCGACCTGTTCAATATCCATGAACTGGTTCGATATCTATATAGCACTTGGCCTTCCTTTATCAGAGATCATTTGCATCTCAAGAACCCATGAACCTAAGAAAAAGTGAAATTGAGGTTGTCAAGCAAAGGTTGCAAGCAGGGCAATTTAAAAATGCTCCTGATGTTTATGGTAAAGACATAGGTTTCAGATATACATCCAAGCTCTCTATTCATCTAAAAACACTATAGCAGTGACAACACACTTGAAGTGTTGTAAGTTTACTTATGTGCCTTNTATAGCACTTGGCCTTCCTTTATCAGAGATCATTTGCATCTCAAGAACCCATGAACCTAAGAAAAAGTGAAATTGAGGTTGTCAAGCAAAGGCTGCAAGCAGGGCAATTTAAAAATGCTCCTGATGTTTATGGTAAAGACATAGGTTTCAGATATATATCCAAGCTCTCTATTCATCTAAAAACACTATAGCAGTGACAACACACTTGAAGTGTTGTAAGTTTACTTATGTGCCTTTTGAAACCAAGTTAAAATTACATTGTAAACTAGTGCATTTTCGGTAGCAGCTGAAACCCTTCATTTGTTGAGTTTGCATTGTAAATTCAGGGTGGAGTTGCAAGAAACCTCGTGACCTCTAAGCATGTATTTAAAATGGTCAATACAATCACCATTGACAAAACCGCTTTGCAGTCTATCGTGACATGCTTGCAAGTTACACAAGCCAAAGCTACATTGCTGCGAAATCATACTTGTCTTCTCCACAATGCATTTGAGCTAAAGAATCTTCGAATTTTTTTTGAACCAATCCTTGTTCAAAATACTATTTTTGAAGATGATGAAGATGATGATGTTGATCCAGACCAACAAATAGCACAAGAGCAACTTAGTGAGCCATCTTCAGATTCAAGTAAAGATAAATTTCAACTTCCTCTTTCCATGCAAATCATCAGATATTGGGAAGAATTAAGGAAAAACAAGCACAAAAATGATATTCTTTTCATATACAATACTGGTTCTATACTTGTTATGTCTGATTTCTTCCCAAGGTCCGATGATCTGCTTGGAAAGTGGAAGTTGAACTTTATCTTTACTTGAATCTGGATATGGCTCACCAAGTTGCTCCTGTGTTGGCTGTTGGTATGGATCAACATCATCACCTTCAACTTATAGCTAACTTAGGAAATGTTTTGGGAACCATTGAGCCTAGAGTAGGGTTCCAGAGTTTCTAGTCACCCTTAAAACACCAGATTGGTTTGTGGTCTTCCTTAAACCACCATCACCATTTAGTAGAAGACATCAACTTCTACTAGCCATTTGGTTTGCGGTCATCCCAAAACCACTAGATTTAGAGAGCACATTCATCCATCAACAACTACACACTTCCATACTTCTGGTGCCCACTTTCAAATATAAGCTCTCACCTTGGACTCATATACACCCATTTGGATTAAAGGGGGAATGTTGGAAAGGTAATCCGTTAGGGTTACGAGCTTGGCGAAATACGAAGAGTCAAGCTATTATAACGGATGTTAGGAGTCCAAGAGACGTATTGGAATATGAATACAATCGTCAATATCATTGTATTTATATTTGTATCATATTGATGAATATAAGAGAATAGAAAGGCCAGAGGCTTATGGAAGCACCAATAGTGATGGAAACAAGGGAGAGACCAATTACTTGGCCAATGGGAAACGATCCACACGAAAATGTTAGAGAGACAACTTCGACCCTACATGCATTTGTAGGGGAAAAACTTAGCACAATGGATGACTTATGTGCCTCCCTATATGAAATCAAGATGATGATATCTTCATTAGAAGATCAACTAAAGCAGCAAGAGCAACAGATAGGTGCACATTTTTCCCAAGAAATAAAATACAAAGAAAAGTTACACAATGCTGAACTTGATGAACTCAGATCCAAACATGCACAAGAGATATGAAAGTGTAAAAGGGAACACTAGGAGCAAGTAGATATCTCCAGTAAATAGAGACAAATCATTTATGAATTGGAAAATCAATTACAACATCTGAGGATCACTATTGAAAAGAATAACCATGAGTTAAATACCATGACGATATTGAGAAACAAGGCATTGGAGGTGAATGAAGAGTTAGGGAAACACAATCACAAGTTTTCAGAACACTAGGGGAAGTTCAAAGGCATTATGATGACCTCATAGATCTGTAATATTAGGTAAACAAGCAGAGGAACAAATATAGTGAAGCCCAACGTTCTTTTGACAAGGAAGCAGATTGACATGAAAGACATCCCCAAGATATATAAGAGTTTCCCAAATATGATATAAAACAGAAGACAAAAAATCAAATTTGATTTGATTTGTATAAAGACATCTTTGATGAAGTCAAAGAAGCTGGAGTAATAGGCACTAAATCTTGCATTAGAATATGGAACTCTTCAAATGAAGTGTTGGAAAATTTTGGGATGGAACCAATGGTGTGTTTTGAAGATCCAGGCCCTAATGAAATAAAGCTGAAAGATGTAATTAAACTTATAGATACTAGCAAGGAAGATACACCAACTTCAATGGTTGGATTATGATAGCTTACAAAAGTACTTGGTGAATCTTGTCATAGTGAACACATCCACCAAAGATTATGTCAAAAGGATTAGACATGAATACAAGAAGGATGTAGTCATTGTGCTGTGTGATGATCGAGCCAAATATTACTTCCTTTCGAAAGGATAAACATAGCACATATAAGACATACCTTGGAATATGGGATGTGGATCCTCATCCCATTAGTCATAAGAAAATCCAAGAGAAATCACGATATGGTTAAGATAGTAGGTTAATATCAACTTGAGTAGTATTAGCTGGCATTGTAATAGATAATGCTAGGAAATCCTTTAACAAATTCGCACCATCACCCTGTGAATCTAAAAAAAAAATCGTCTTTCGAAAGTTGGAGGACTTTGTTCAAGGTAGGAAATCGAAGCGTTCTTCTGAATATATTCAGAGTTAGAAGAATAGGGTTCTTTCCTTCTACAAGAACTAGAATCAACCTGCGTTTTGAGTTGAATTTACTTGCACCTAAAAAAACTATTTCTTTGAAGTCAAAATCTTCAAACATGCAACCGACCTTTACCAAACTAGTTGTCTAAATCTTACTAGAAAACTTTTGTTTCGGAGAGCATCTTGAATACCACTGATATGTAGTCGACCAATGGATATCTTTGTTCCAACGAGCGAGAGAGTTGACAGTGTCTCCACATAATGCTTCCTTTCTTATTCTAGCTCCCATATTTCCCACTTCTTTCAATATGCTTTGATATACATGAAGGTTATCAATATGGGTCATAAATCTTAAATTGTTTAAAGGCTAAATTCATAAATAATCCTTAATGAGATATCCTTTCGATATGTACAATTTCTTTAGGAACGCATGCGAACCATAAATAGAAATTATCCTTGATAAGAAAGTGCTCTATGGGAAATCATGATAATTAATCCTCCTTTAGTGTTGACAACCATCTTTTTCCATGAGAGTTAGAACCTTATTAATGAAACATAATTTTCTTGAAAATGATGAATTGTTGTCCAGTGTGAAAATACACTAAGTATGGGACTCATGGTGTATGGATGGAGAGACAAGTCTTGTAGAGATAGAGTCATGCAGAGAAATGGGTTGAGAAGAAATACAAGTAATGCAGAGAAAAAGGTGATGAGAAGAAATAGGAAAAGGTGGAGGTGGTGGAATTTGAAAAAAATGACCAAGTATGGAGTATTGTAGAAGATAGGAGTGCAAGATGTTAGAAAAATGGCTAAGTGTTGGAGCAAAATGGGGATTGTGGAAGTGTGGAGGAAGAGGTATGTATTGAATTCTCTGCATGAGGAAAAGTTGAAAATAGTCTAAGTGTCGACTCACGTGGAACAATAAATATGAGGAGCATGAATAAAAGACCTGATGGGAGGAATCTCCACATGGGAAGGAATCTCTACATGGAAAAATCATAAAAATGACTAAGTGTTGAAAACATATGATTTCTTCCAAGAAGTAATATGGAACTATGAGACTTATATAGGGTGTAGAGGACTATGAATCTGGATGAAAAGAGGTTTCATCCGCATGTTATATCTTAGCATAAAATGGAAGGTTATGACATGTAAATGGATCAACACACCCCTAGAGTATCATTTTCACAACTCACAAATTTCATCGTAAATTAGATAAAAAAACATCACGAGGTCCCATTAAATTAATTACAAAAGTAAAGTCATCTTGAATTCCTCTCAAGGGAATGATTTTCAAAGTTTTGTCATCCTACCTACTTTGTTTAGACCTTTGTAAGTTAATCTAGAACCACTCTACTTAGTCTTCCAAATTTTAATTTTCCTTCTCAGTCATTTTAAATATTTCTTCTCTTGCACCTCATGATTTACAATAATAATAGTACTTCTTCAAGAATTTATGTTTCCTTTTGTCCCATGTTTGAATGTTGTTCCCTCCAAGTCCTATAAAACAATGAAGTGTTGAATTTGAGTGTGGATGAGAATAATTTCAATTTCTGGGCATCTTAGTGGTAATCATGACTTATGTAGAGAACTTCAAACTAAAAAAGTAATGTATCTTGATCTTCACTAGCAATACCATTGAATTTAGATAGAGATGAAGGAGGAATATTTTTCATTTTTCCCAATCATGTAGGTTCCTAGATTGATAACTCATAGGTAATAGTCTCCTAATGCTTTGAACCCTCTCCTTCTTCTTATGTCGTGCTTTCAATGTAAAGAGGATTTTAGAGATTTGGTACTCCGTATACTATTGATTCCTTAGAGGAGAGAGATTCCTTGAAGAATTTAGGTTCTTGGATTGGATTCTTTTGAGAATGTAACTCTACTTACTGACCAATTTGTTTGTCTACATAGGTTCTATCGTAGAGGGAATAATTTTTTCTACCAATGAGGTAGTCGTAGACCTAAATTTGGTAGATTTTGCTATAGAACTATGCTCAATTTTCTTCTTATGACATGAATGAGAACTTGATTTTTCTCTTGATATATCCCTTGCTACCAATTTTCCTGCAATATGGTTGAATGTCTCTTATTGGGCCACACAATATTCCTCTTGAGTCTCTAGATCAATTCATGCATCCTATTTTGGCCTAAATTAAATGCATAACACTATGTATGAGATCCAACAGAGAGGATGTTGACAATACTTCTTGTTGATCCACTTACCATGTGTTTTTCATAAACCACTATAAAGAATACACTATACCTTTTGATCTGAAAATGAAGAAGGCTTGTGTGTACAAATTTGCAAGTGAAATTTTTATGTGACTTAGGCAATTGGATCAAGTTTAAAAGCACATAAACTTAATGAGTTTTTTTTACTTAACAAGAGAAACATAAACAGTCATAAACAACCATAAAAAAAAAGCACATAACACAACAAAATGATAAAGGAGTTCACCCCTCTCTTGGGCTACATCTCCTAGTCTAACTTCCAATGGATCATTTTCATTAATTCTCAAAGTGTCAAAATCAGTGCTTTACAATGCTCATAATGAAAAACAGATGGCTTCAATGGCTCTAGAATGTCCAAAAACCCCTAGCTAGGCTCTTCCTGCACCTGGTTTGGCCAAAAACTGAGAAAAATACAACTTTGGATGTTTTTTCCCAATAGTTTGTTGTCTCTACTCGCCAAAATTCACCTGTGTGTGACTAACTTGGCTCCTGAGTGTTTCCCGTGCCAAAAACCCAACATGTGCACCCATTCTGCAATTGGTGGCATAATGTTGAATGGTTAGGGGGCCTGGCAACTTTTCTGGCGAAGGTGTCGATTGCATGACCCATGTGGCTGAGCGCTGACCTAAAATTACGTGCCCAACTGAATATCTGTTGGAAAGTTCCCGCGCGTTGGTGGTCATATGTCATATGAAAGTGTGGTGATCGCGGGCTAGGGCTAAGCCCCAACCCTTTCTCTGCCCAACCAAAAGTTACTTCAAACTTAAATAAAAAGTTAAGAGATATATGGTTAAGAACTATGGTGTAGGTGGTCTGATGGCCCGACCTACGTGGAGACTATGCCAAAGGTGGAGGTCTCGAGTTCGACCCCCGCAGACTCCATAAAATTTTAACCAACAACCAATGATGGGGTGCCATGTGGCATCCCCTGGCTGGGCCACGTGGCACCTTCCCATTCAACCACCAATATGCCACGTGTTGACCATAAATTGGTCCACACAAACCACTGCCACGACAGCTGCCAAATAAATACCTTGCCACGTCAACCTCTACCACATCATCACTTGACAAATCAACACCTTCCATGTGTCCAGTATGGTCCCACTTCCATGTCAACAGTATGGTCTGCATAGTCATACTGTACAGACTGTACAATCAACATTTTTTTGCCTGTTTGGCAAAGTGGACAGAACACGATATCTCTTGCATACGATGTCTGTTTGATCACGTTCAAGTTGCATTGGGATCGTGAGGATGAGATGAATAGTTTTTTGAGCAATTTCGAGCACTTTTAATTTTGAGCATATTTTGATATTTTGGATCACTCCTCCCCATCGGGAATCTTTTGGACCTCCAAAAGACTACTTTCAGTCAATCTTAAGATGAGGGTACAGTTCCCTCACCTTTCCAACCTCAATCCATTTAGCTTTTATTGGATTTGTGCCTTTAAGACCAACATGAATGTATTCCACATTCCCTCGTTTTGAAGTTCTCATCCTCCTGTCAAGGATTGTATCCTCATGCAATTTTGAAAGATATTCTGGTGAGAAATCATCTATTGAAGGAATTTGAACATGCTCTCCTTGATCATCAATCAAAGGAGGCTCATACAATCTCAAATTCTCAACATTAACAATTGCATACATTTGCATATAAGGAGGCAAATCCAAACGGAAGGCATTGTTATCAATCTTTTCAAGAATCTTGAAAGGTCCATATCTAATTGGTTTCAGTTTTTTACCTTCTCATTTAAGCCTCTCTTTCTAATGTAAAGCCAAACTTCATCTCCAACTTGGAAACTATGATCAACACGATGCTTGTCATGTCTTGTCTTGTACTTGGCTTGGCTCTTTTCCAACTGTTCTTGTACCATTTGATGCACCAACTGAATTTGTTCAATGAACTTCTTTTCTCTATCAATGTCATGATGACCATCAATAGAAATATCCTTCCCAAAGATAAAATCTAAAGCAGATTTTGGCAAATAACCAAAACATGCCTCAAATGGAGATGCTTGAGTCGAAAAGTGCTTAGCCTGGATGTAAGCATGTTGAATGTAGTGTAGGTGCTTATCCCAAAGATTAGGATGTTTGTTGCGATAACCACGAATAATATGTACTACTGTTCTATTCACCACTTCTATTTGACCATTAGTTTGTGGATGAAAAACTATGCTCTTTTTCAGCTTGGTGTCCATGAGTGCCCATAAGCTTGACCAAAATTTCCCAATAAATAGAGAATCTCGATCATAAGTAATGGATTTGGGCAACTCAAAATGTACCCAAACATGCTGAAAGAATATTTGTGTCATTTGATTAGCTGTAACTTGCTTTTTACAAGGCATCAAAATACACATTTTGCTGAAACGATCATCCACAACATAAATATAACCATGATTATTTTTTGACATACGTAGACCTCCTACAAAGTCCATGGAAATTCTTTCCCAAGGACGAGAAGGAACCAAAAGTGGAGTATACAAACCCAACTTTCTATTGCTAGGCTTACTTGTAGCACATAAAGAACACCCTCTTACATATCTTGAAACACTTTCATTCATTTTAGGCCAATAGCAATACCTTTGCAAATTAGCCACTATTTTTACTACACCAAAGTGGCCAACAATAAGAAAAGAATGTGCTTCCCTTATGATGTTGACTCTTTCATCCCGTGGAATACATAGCTTTCCAAGATGATACAAAATATTATCATGCACATGGTAATCCAATTCCTAAACTTGGTTAGAATGACACAAAGTTGCATAAACCTCTTTAAAATCAACATCTAAAGCATACTGTTCAACATAGCTCTCATGCATGGTAGAATATGTTTAAGAATAACCAAAGCACTAACAATAGGCCTAGAAATCATATCAACAACTTTGTTATAAATTCCTTTCTTATACCTGATAACCAAGTGGAATTGTTGTAGGAAACCCATCCATCTGAAGTGCCTTGCTTGTTGTATCTTTGTTTGTGATTGTAAGTATTGCAATGGTTGATGATCCGTGTGAATGATAGTTTCTTTTCCCAACAAATAATGTTTCCATTTTTTCACAATTTGAACCAATGCATACAACTCCTTATCATATGTAGGATAATTAATCACAACACCATTAAAAGTTTCAGAATGAAAACAAATGGGCTTACCATGTTGCAACAAGATTGCTCCCATTGCATAATTACTTGCATCTGTTTGGATCTCTAATGGATGTCTCAAATTAGGAATTACAAGAACTGGAGTTGAACTAATGTTCTCCTTCAATGCATCAAAAGGTTTTTGTTGCTTGCCTTCCCATTAGAAAACTTTCTTGATGCTTGTCACTGCATGTAATGGAGCTGCAATTGAAGAGAAGTTAACAATAAACTTTCTCCAATATTGGGATGCTCCCAAAAAGATTCTTACCTCTGTCACATTGTTGGGCTTGGGCCAATCCAAAATGACTTTGACCTTGGAAGGATCAATATTCGGTTCTCCTCCTCCAACAATATGTCCTAAGCAAATAAGTGAGGTCTTTCCAAACTCACATTTAGACATCTTTAAAAACAACTTTTCTTTCCTCAAGACATCTAAAACTTGCTTTACATGCATAACATGCCCTTCATGAGATCTTCTAAATAACAAAATGTCATCCAAGTAGACTATCACACAATCATCAAGAAAAGGCCTTAAAACATCATTCATAACTCTCATGAATGTAGCAGGAGCATTACAAAGCCCAAATGACATCACCATCCATTCAAACAAACCTTGCTTTGTTTTGAAAGTTGTCTTCCATGTGTCTCCTTCAACAATCCTAATCTGATGATATCCACTTCTCAAATCCAATTTAGTAAAATACTTAGCATCTTTCAATTGTTCAAGAAAATCATCAATTCTAGGAAGAGGATAACGATTCTTTACCGTAATCTTGGTCAAGGCTCTGAAATCTACACACATGTGCCATATACCATCTTTCTTTGGCACTAAAACAATTGGTGACCCACATGGCGATGTGCTTGGCATGATAACCCCTTTATCAAGAAACTCTTGGATTTGTTTTTTAATTTCAACATTCTCCATGACTGACATCTTGTACATACCAATGTTTGGAATAGGACAATCTTGCTGCAATTGTATCTCATGTTGGATACCCATTTTAGGAGGAAATCCTTTTGGTTCCTGAAACATCTCATCATATTGGTTAATGACCTCATATAAATCAGATTTCAACTTTGCATCACAACCTTGGAAAGCTTCTTTTTCAACATTGTCTTTGGGTTTGATCATCAAGAGTACAAAGTTCTTACTAGCATTGACTAATCTCTTCATTTGTCCTGCATTTACAAGTGACATATTCATCTTCTTTGTATGTTCTCTAACAATGTACTCAAATCCATTTTTAAACAAATGATATTTGTTCTCATGATGATGAAATATGTCTCTCCTATCATATAAATATGGGCTTCCCAACACAATACCACAAATATCCAATGGAAAAATACCAAGCTCTACCTCATCTATAAAGTTTGCATTGACAACAAATCTAAGTTTATATCTTCTTGTCACATGCAATTTGGCATTGTCACATATCCATCCTAGATGATATGGTTTAGGATGTGGAGTAGTTTCCAAATGCAATTTCTTAACTGTGTCTTCAGATATGAGGTTTGCTTGAGATCTAGTATAAAAAAGAGTATCTATCTTGGTATGATTTGAAATAACCCTTATGTGGAAAATCTCTATTCTTTCTTTTTCATGTTGAATTTCATTGAGGCTACTACTACTTGAAGAACTAGTACTTGCAATAGAATCCTTACCTTGAAAACCCATGGCTGTAATTTTTATTTCATCTCCCGAATCAGAACCTAAAACATGTTGTGTAGTTGAAGCAGTCTTTGGTTTCCCTTTGTTGTTGAACTTTTTGGGTCTCATTTTAGGATGAAGTTTCCAACAATGGTCTTCATCATGGCCATCTTTTGAACAATGTTTACATGTGAGTTTCTCTCCCTCTTTCTTGATCAAAGAATTATTTTCTCCATTTGTTTTGAATTTCCTCCTTCCCTTGTCTCCCTTAACAAATGGCTTCTTGCTGCCTTCTTGAGGTTCATTCCTCCCTCTTGCTTCCAAATGAGTTTCCTGTACACAAACTTCATCTAGATTTGTAGGGTTAAACATAAGTATTGTATGCCTCAAGTAGCTATGCAATCCTCCAATATATTTGAGTAAAGTTTCTTGAGAAGATAAATCTATACCCAAAATCAAAGCTCTTCTTCTAAATTCTTGAGTGTAGCTTTGCACACTTTTCCCTTTAACTTGTCTAAAATTTTGCCAATCCATAATAGCTTTCTACATGTATGCTTATGGATAAAATTGTCTTTTAAGTGAAACAATAAAATCATTCCAAGAGGATAAAACTTTACCATGTTTCTTCATGTCCTCTTGAGTTTTGGCTTCCCACCAAACGAGTTTTGCACTTTCCAATCTAAGAGAAGCAAGCTGAATCTTAGTTTCATCATCTTTGATACTTTGTATCCTACAATACACTTCAATCTGACGAATCCAATTATCCAATTTCTCAGCATTTACCTCTCCATTGTACATAGGAAATTCAAACTTAATATCAAGCTTAAGGAAAGGAGTTTGTGGAGAAATTTTACCATGTTCTTTAGGAGAATTTGGAGGTGTTTGTGAAATGGTAGAAGAAGTGGAATATGGAGGTGAAGGAGGTGGAGTATCACCATTCCCTCCATTTCCTTTTGGAGTTTTATCACTATTATCTTCATTACATCTTGGAGGATTTGAGCTTTCACCTTACAACCTTGCATTTCTTTCTTCAAATAAAACTTTCACCATTTTTGTCATATCATAAAAATATTTTCTGAAAGTTTCACCTTCTGAAGTAAGAGTTTCATGACTCTCCTCATGAGCTATACTTGGTGAATGCCTCCTTGAAGATTGAGATGAATGTAAAGTTCTCCTTCTTGATAGTTGAGAACTTGACTCTACAAGTTGACCTTCTCCTCTTGTGAGCTTCAACCTTGTAAGCATTATAAAACAAACACTTCAAAACAATCAAACCTTCAAAAACCTATGCTTTGATACCAAGTTGATCTGAAAATGAAGAAGGTTTATGTGTAAAAATTTGCAAGTGAATTTTTTATGTGATTTAGGCAATTGGATCAAGTTTGCAAGAACATAAACTTAATGAGTTTTTTTACTTAACATGAGCAACATAAACAGTCATAAACAACCATCAAAAGAAGGCACATAACACAACAAAATGATAAAGGAGTTCACCCCTCTCTTGGGCTACATCTCCTGGTCCAAATTCTAATGGATCATTTTCATTAATGCTCAAAGTGTCAAAATCAGTGCTTTACAATGCTCATAATGAAAAATAGATGGCTTCAATGGCTCTAGAATGTCAAAAAACCCCTACCTCGGCTCTTCCTGCACATGGTTTGGCCAAAAACTAAGAAAAATACAACTCTGGATGTTTTTCGCCAATAGCTTGTTGTCTCTACTCACCAAAACACACCTGTGTGTGACTAACCTGGCTCCCGATCATTTCCCATGCCAAAAACCTAGCACGCATGCCCATTCCAGAGTTGGTGGCATAATGTCAAATGGTTAGGGGGCCTGACACCTTTTCCGACGAAGGTGTCTGTCGCATGGCCCATATGGCCGAGCGCCGACCTAAAATTACACGCCCAGTTGGTTATCCGTTGGAAAGTTCTTGTATGCTGGTGGTCATATGGCATATGAAAGTGTGGTGAACATGGGTTGGGGCTAATCCCTAGCCCTTTCTCTACCCAACCAAAAGTTACTTTAAAATTAAATAAAAGTTAAGAGATATATGGTTAAGAACTATGGTGTAGGCGGGCTAGTGGCCCAGCCTACGCGGACACTATGCCAAAGGCGAAGGTCCCGGGTTCGACCCTCACAGACTCCATACAATTTTAAATAACAACCAATGATGAGGTGCCACGTGGAGGCCCCTGGTTGGGCCATGTGGCACCTTCCCATTCAACCACCAATATGCCACGTTTCAACCATCACTTGGTCCATGTAAACCACTACCACGTCAGCTACCAAATCAACACCTTGCCACATCAACCTCTGCCATCTCATCACTTGACAACTCAACACCCACCACATGTCTAGTATGGTCCCACTACCACGTCAGAAGTACGGTCTGCACAGTCAGACTGTATGGACTGTATAGTCAACATTTTTTTGCCTATTTGGCAAAGTGGACAGAACGCGATATCTCTCGCATACGATGTCTGTTTGAGCCCGTTCAAGTTGCGTTAGGATCATGAGGACGAGATCTACACCATGAATCCATTTTGGATAAATTCCGAGCACTTTTATTTTTGAGCATGTTTTGATCCCCTGGATCACCTTTGGTACCCCCCCTTGGAAACAACACCAAAAATGATAGTTATTTCAATCATCCTACTTATTTCAAAATATATGGTTAAAGAAATTGATCATTTAATTATCAACCCAAGGAACATAATTCTTACAAGATACCATGCAATGTATGTGCATATCTTAAGTCTCCTTGTATATGGTTTTGATAACGATCTTATATAAAGAAATTACATCAGTAAATAGGAATGGAAATTGTATTCACATTGTGAAACAACTAAAAAATCAATGCACACATGCAAAGTAAAGCACATTACAGAATGGAGACACACTTACATAAATTCAATAGCAATCTACTTCTATAAAATAACTCAAGCTATAATAGAAGTTTCATTAACATGATCTTAAGTTAAACTGATAACTATATGATCCTACTTGAATCCCAAGAATAAACATACAACAAAAAATAACAAGTTTGATAACATATCAATGAAATGATGGAACAATAACACACCTATCTATTGAGTGAGCCCTACCTCCTTAGAACATAGTACTATAACTAAGCTACAACATAACTAAATAAGACCAATCAACTTGTGACTTTTCATGGAGACATATGAAAAAAGATCAACTAGCACTCCTTGTATTAACAAAATAGATTCTTCAGTAATTTAGAGGTTTGTTTTCATCAAGAATTTGCTAGCTTATCTTACAGGTGCCATCCCTTTTTATACATAAACTTGTCTTACTCTATTAAGCAGTGGAATAACAATCACAACAAAAAGTATTCAATTAGCTAACTTGAGAATCAAAGATTCTCAAGTAGCTATACCATACTACTAATATATTAACAAAATAAATGCTTGACCATCAGGAATATAGGTAGACCTGAATAAATCAGGATGCCTAATAAATGTTGCCACCAATTTGTTAGAAAATATGTTCGCGGAGCAATAAAATAAAACAAATGTGGAAATAAAAATTAGAAGATACACAATACAATAGAGTCACATATATACGTGGCTCACCCAATGTGGGTTACGTCCACCAGAGAAATTGCCAGGTCCTTCCTTTATTATTATCCAACAAATGAAGAGATACAACCTACAACACACCCACTGTAACTTCCTCTTCTTTCTCTTATAGTCTCCTCACTCATAATACAATATACACAATGATACATAACCGCAATACATTTCCCTCATAAAAGAGGGTTGCCTTCTAGGTAAAAAAAACCGAATATAACTTCTATTGTCAGATCTGTGACCTTATAATGAATGGTCCAGATTTACTATGAAATTACAATATACATTCACAAGGAAATTTGTCCTTCGGGGGCTTCACCCCCAAACCCCTGTTGAGGGCCCACTTGCCCCCAGATCCCGCAACGGGGGTAACCCCCCCTGCACTCCCCCGTGTGGAGGAGTGTAAATTCTTCTGGGGTGTAAAGTCTTCAGGGGGTATAAACATGACTGAAAACAAAGACCTCCGAATTAGGAAGATAATCAGTCTCCACAACCAACAATCTCCCACTTGGAGACCGATCTCAACAACTCCATCGCTGCTGTATATGCTAGACTATGATCCTTCTTGGACCTGACAAATTTCTCATCTTTGCCTTCATGCTTGAAGACCACCTGAAATTGAGCAGGAACTCAGTTTCTCCCTGGTTACTCCCTTTGTTAACATGTCTGTAGGATTCTGTCTAGTGTGTATCTTTTCCAACTTCAAATGTCCATCTTCCAAGATGGATCGTATGAAATGGTACCTCAACTGTATATGTTTAGTATTTGAATGGAAGGTTGAGTTCTTTGCAATATGAATGGCACTCTCATTGTCACAGTACAACCTGCTATTATCTCACTTCTTTCCAAATTCCTCCATAAACCTTTGTAACCAAATCATTTCTTTACTAGCCTCTGTAGCAACAACATACTCTGCTTCTGTTGTTGAAAGTGCAACAACCTTTTGCAGTTTCAAAATCCAACTCCCTGTTTTCTACCTATAGTAAAACATACCCTGTGGTGCTCCTCCTGTTATCTTTATCACCTGCCATATCTGAATCAACATATCCCTGTAAAACACTGTCTGAACCTCCAAAACATAATGCATGAGCAACAATACCTCTCAAATACCTGAGAATCCACTTTATCGCCTCCCAATGTTCTTTACATGGATTATTCATAGACATGCTCACAACTCCCACTACATGTGCAATATCTGGTCTTGTGCAAACCATCACATACATCATGCTGCCAACTGATGATGAATAAGGGACCCTGGACATGTATTCTATCTCCTCCTGTTTCTTGGGACACATTTCCTTAGTTAATTTCAAATGGTTGGCCAAAGGTATACTAACTAGTTTTTCATTTTGCATTCTAAACCTCTCCAACACCTTCTCTATGTACTCACCCTGAGACAATGTCAATTTGCGTTTTTTCCTATCTCTTGTTATTCTCATACCAAGGATTTTCTTTGCAGCACCCAAATCCTTCATAAAAAATGAATTAGATAATTTCTTCTCGAGCACATTTATATCCTGCATATTAGACCCTGCAAAAAGCATGTCATCTACATAAAATAGCAAGATAATATAGCTTCCATTTTCTAGCCTTTTAAAATAAACACAGTGATCAAAATGACATCTACTATAACCTTATTATGTCATAAACCTATCAAACTTCAAATACCATTGCCTTGGAGCTTGCTTTAGTCCATACAATCTCTTCTTCAACCTGCATACCAAATTCTCTTTCGCTTTGACCTCATACCCCTGTGGCTATTGCATATAAATCTCTTCCTCCAAATATCCATGGAGAAAAGTTGTTTTTACATCTAAGTATTCAAGATGCAAATCTTCTACTACCACAAGACTTAAAATAGTCCTAATTGAAGTCATTTTAACAATAGGAGAAAACATTTTATCAAAATCTATACCTTTCTTTTGTGCAAACTCCTTTACAACAAGTCTAGCCTTGTACCGCTTTTTTCTTCCATCTTCTTCCTTCAACTTGTAAACCCATTTATTCTGCAATGCTCTTTTTCCTATAGTCAACTGAACCAAATCCCAAGTCTGGTTTTTTACTAGGGAATCCATTTCCTCTTTCATGCCTTGCTCCCACATCTTTTTAGTGTCTACCTGCATTTCCTCTTCATAACATTCTGGTTCACCAGAATCAATCAATAATAAATAATACAATGAAGGAGAGTATCGTTCAGGGGTATACTTAGCCTGGTAGATCTTCTAACAACACTTGCATGAGTGTAACACCCTATTTCCCCCAGATTGTAAATATAACTGGACTGGCCAAGGACTATGGCAAACTCATAAGTATGAATATGTGATGTAAATGGACCTGCAGGAAGAGGTCAATGAATGTGAATAATATTTTGAATTTACTGCAGAACTGCTGAGAGGGGATGTGCATAAAAGAGACCACGATGGCGGTGGAAGGCTCCTGAAAAGGTGGTGTTAACTTCCACC
>SNQJ01S0009441.1:4418-52068 GCA_010110895.2 Picea sitchensis | reverse complement strand
ATATATATATATATATATATAATAATGTTTTTATAAACAATTTTTTATTATAGACAACTGCAAAGGTGACGAGGACGGGGAAGAGAAAGTAAGGAATGTCCAAGTATGAAAAGTGGTTGGACGGGTTTCAAAATAGGGTTATAGGGGATTCTCAAGAGAGGTGAGGGCATGACGGTCAAATTCTATGTCTCAGAAACTTTGACTGCAAAACACGTAAAACGAAAGAGGGCATGATGGGGCAGTCCAACGACTGGTTTGTATATTTGCGGAATTCAGGGTGCTGTTTGCAGGTCAAGAAACAATGGAGGGGAAATCTTGAGACCGCTTGTTCGGGAACCTGCAAGCGAAAAATTTGGTAAGTATGCAAGGGAAATCTAGAGCCCGCCTGTTTGGGAACCTGCAAGCGAAAAAGTCGGTAAGTATGGAATAGGGAAACAGTTAGTGGGATTTGTTTTCGCGAATATATTGATATTTGTAATAAATATCCCATTACCTCGCAGGATATTTTCTGCATGTTTCTGGAAAATTTGTGTAGGGACAATTAGTATGACTGTCTCCTTGAGGCACGGGGAGATGTTAGCATTAAACCTCAGTTATTGCATACTTGTAAATAAGTGCAAAGGTGGTGGGCACAAGAAACAATGATTAGGAATTGGATATTTCATGAACTCGTCAACCCGATGATCTGTGAAAGAGATTCGAAGAAATGGACAAGTATGGAAAGCGAACGGACAAGCTTCAAAATGGGGTGACAATAGTTCCCCAGGAGACGTGAGGAACTGCCGATCAAATTGTAGGTCTCAGAAATTTTGAGTGCAAATTGTGTAAGACAGAAGAGGGTATGATGTGGGAGTCCGACAATAAATTTGTATATCGTGAAAGTCCGACTACTGTTTCCATGTCATGAAACAATGGAAGTGAAATCTAGAGCCTGCCTTCCCTAGAATCCACGATCAGAAAAGTGGCTAGGTATGGAATGGGGAAGCGGTCGGTCAGAGTCGTGATATAAAAGAACGAGTGAAAATGTGAACCTGTGAGCCCGCCAACCCATGCAGTTAGAAGTTTTCGAAAAAAATGACTAAGTAACCAGAAAGAGAAAGTAGAGGGGAAAAAGAAACGAGAATTTGGATAAGTATAGAAGATGGGAAAGAAGGGATAATTTATTCAAATCTGTAATAGAGATCACATTTCCTAGAAATATATTTTCTGCATGTTTTTGGAGAAGTTGTATACTTATTGCATATACTTGGAAAGAAGTGTGAAGGTGGTGGGCACAGGAAACAATGACTAGGAATTGGAAATTTCCTGAACCCACCAACTCGACGATCCACGAAAGAGATTCCAAGAAATGGACAAGTGTGGAAAGCGGTCGGACGGGCTTCAAAATAGGGTGACAAAGGTTCCCGAGGAGATGTGAGGCCCCGATGGTCAATTTGTATGTATTGGAACTTTTGAGTGCAAAATGTGTAACACGAAAGAGGGGATGATGTGGGAGTCTGGAAGTCAATTTGTATATCACGTAAGCTGGGGTGTTGTTTGCAGGTCAGGGAACAATGGAAGTGCATCCCTCCTATCCAAGAACCCGTAAGCGAAAAATTCGGTAAGTATGGAGTAGGGAAATAGTCGGTGGGACTCGTTTTCGCTAATATATTGATATTTGTAATAGATAACTCATTACATGGCAGGATATTTTTTGCATGTTTCTGGACAAGTTGTGTAGGGAMAATTAGTATGACTGTCTCCTGGAGGCATGGTGAGATGTTAGCATTAAACCTCAGTTATTGCATACTTGGAAATAAGTGTGAAGGTGGCAAGCACAGGAAAAAGAGATTAGGAATTGGATATTTCGTGAACTTTCCAACTCGACAATTCGCGAAAGAGATTCCAAGAAATGGCCAAGTATGGAAAGAGAATGCATAGGCTTCAAAATGGGGCAATAATAGTTCCTCAGGAGACGTGAGGACCCGAAGGTCAAATTATAGGTCTCAGAACTTTTGGGTGCAAACTGTGTAACACAGAAGAGGGTATGATGTGGGAGTCTGTCAGTAAATTTGTATATTGCGGAAGTCCGGGTGTTGTTTGCAGATCACAGAACAATGGAAGTGCAATCTAAAACCTGCTTGCCCAAGAATTCGTGATCAGAAAAGTGGCTAGGTATGGAATGGGGAGGTGGTTGGTCAGAGTCGCGATATAAAAACATGAGTGGAAATGTGAACCCTTGAGTCCACAAGCTCGTGCAGTTAGACATTTTCATAAAAACGACTAAGTAACCAGAAAGAGAAAGTAGAGGGGGAAAAGAAACGAGAATTTGGTTAAGTATAGAAGAGGGAAAAGAAGGGCTAATATATTCAAATCTATAATACATATCCCATTTCCTGATAATATCTTTTCTGCATGTTTATGGACAAGTTGTATACTTATTGCATATACTTGGAAATAAGTGTGAAGGTGGCGGGAACGAGAAACAATGACTAAGAATTGGAAATTTCCTAAACTGACCAACCCGACGATCCATGAAAGGGATTCAAAGAAATGGTCAAGTGTGGAAAGCGGTCAGACGTGCTTCAAAATAGGGTGAGAAGGGTTCTTGAGGAGACATGAGGCCCCAACGGTCAAATTGTATGTATCATAACTTTTGAGTGCAAAATCTGTAACACGAAAGAGGGGATGATGTGGGAGTCCGGAAGTGAATTTGTATATCGCATAAGCCAGAGTGTTGTTTGCAGGTCACAAAAAAATGGAAGTACAATGTAGTGACTTCCTGCGCGAGAACCCACGATCGAAAAAATGGCCAGGTATGGAAAGGGGAAGCGCTTGATCAAAATAGTGGTATAAACGCATGAATAAAAAAGTGAACCTGTGAATCTGCCAACCCGCGAAACAAGACATTTTCGGAAAAGCGACTAAGTAACCAGAAAGAGAAAGCACAGGGGAAAAAGAAAGGGGAATTCGGTTAAGTATTGAAGAGGGAAAAGAAGGGGATAAAAGAGTGGGAAAATAGAAAAGTGGAGGGCAATTTTCGTAAGCAAGAATTGGTCTCAAACGAGCCCCATTGTTGCAAAACCATCATTTTCTAGTCCAATATTTTATCCACTTTTTCATTTTTTATTGTGCTTGTACCATTAAAAAGGGTGTGAGCAAATGCTTTGTTGAAGATTTGTTTTTATTGCAACTTGTGGGAGTAATTGTGTTCTTGATACATTCTTCAATGACTTTGACATATTATCTTAAGTACTAAACTTCTTGCATGATGGTTGTTAGCATCAAAGCTTAATAATTGCATATCTAGAAACAACAATGACGATCTTGAATTTTAATATTGTGGTTGATTTCATAGTTCCATTTGACTTCAGCCACCATAGATCAGTTTTTTTTTTTCATATTCGCGAAGAAGAAATTTGGTAATTTCAATAATAAAGTAAAAAGTGCTCAAATAGAGGCTCGGGGATGGAAAACTAATAAAATGTTTCCTTTTGGAGTAAAGGAATCAAGAAAGCAAAAGGGAAATAAGAAATCATTTTCTCAGCAAGGTTGAGATGAAAACGAAATTTCTCGGGCAGGGCCCCAATTGCCGCATCGTGAATTAGTGTTGCTATGTTCTATCTACATGACAAATAGAATTGAATGTTGGTTTGAAACTGTCTGAAATTCATTTATGTTTCCATAGAAGCCTGATGGGATCAACACACTGCATTGTCATATAATTTCTCAATGCTCCATATTAGATCAAATTACTTGAGCCAATATAATATTCAAGAACTACGAGACTATCAAACCATGCTAACGAGAAGAGGTGTTAAATCCAACAAAGAAGCAACAACCAAGATTCGAAGGAATTTTTTTTAATAGTAAATCCATAAAAAAAAATACCGGGCAGTGTATATCTATCCATAGACATTGGGCTGAGTTCTTTGCACCAAAGCATTGAACATATTTGTCATAAATATAGGTACAAGATCCACAAAAAAACAAAAAAACATGCATACAATTCTGTGTTGTTCCTCTAGTGGGGCAACATGCATGAGCCATCGAGATGCTCTACAACATGCATACAAAACTCATTACCATGTTTTTTTAGGAATTCCTTGCAGTCTTCTCCTCGGAAGGTCAATGTTGGTTGCCGCAATCTCAATATCTTGCGGAAGACCTACGGTGACAAAGAAACAAGAAAGTTCTTCCGCAGTGGAATAATTCTTTGGATTGAAGCAAGTGAAAAAAACTCTTGTTCCTGACGCTAGAGATCTGGAGACATTGCAAGGCACCACTGAATTGTACAAATAACAGGGAAAAGGCCCCGGTGAGAATAATTTCCAATCTGCAGCCACCACTACCAAGAGCATGACATCCCACAACATTGCTCCAACGAACCACCCCAGTAAGAAATCAACCCATAATTTTTCAAATGGAGAAGAAGATGAAAAAAGTTGTAGGGAAAGTGGAAGAGCCTGAAACTGAAAGCGAGGACACACCAAGAGACCACCTCATCACAGTCAAAGACTTCAGGGACACAACCTGCACGAGAAATTCAAGAGGTCAAATTAATTCGTTCTAGGTGGGAGGGGACCAAGAGACCCCCTCCTTATAGGCAAAGACTTCAAAGACACAGGGTGCATGAGCAATTCCAGAGCCCGAAATCAGTCCGTTCTGGACCAAAGGAGATGAGTAGTAGGAATATGCCTTCACCAGTGGGAGTTCTGGTCGTCATCCCCTAAGATATTAATTGTATATCCAGAGAACAGAAGAGTGGTCCCACAATTGAATAATTATTTTCCTTGAAATATATATTTGAATACTTCCACCCAAAACAGACTAATTTGGGCCTCTGGAATTTCTATTCTCGAGCTACAAAGTGGCTATTGCGTTCAACGTCAGTTTATTTTCTGAAACCCCTTCCTTTGGTCTTGTTAGGGACCCCATCATCGAGACGGGAAGTGCCCCTATTATGGTTGATTTCAATTTCAGCGCTGGAGTGGGAACGATGTCTACATTGCCATCATCCATCGCCATATCATCGTCCATCAGATCATCTTCTTCTGGCTTGAAATCGACCACATCACCTTCTGCACCAGCCATCAATGTAGGCAGGCGGGCTGTCTGAGAAGGAGGGGTTGCCTTGGAATTCTTTGGCTTGAAATATATCTCTTGGTGCACCAACGGACCATATCCTTTTTTTCTTCTGGGTGGAGGGAGATGAGTAGTAAGAATATGCCTTGGAGCACTGGAAATTCTGGTCATCATGCCTAAAGGTGTTTACTATATCTGGACAGAACTGCCGTCGAACTGCTGCCATAAGTTAATGAGAGTGTCCGTTTGCTCCAGATGATGTTTGAAATGAACATTCATAAGGGATAATATAACCCTTTGCAAATATTTTTTTAATGTGTATGAATGCGTGATCTCCTTGAGCCTTTCGCTGATCAATATCTCTACGGTTCGTGTGTAATGAGCTGTTACCATTAAAGCTTACTAATTTCATATTTAGAAAAAAGTGCGAAGGTGCTGGTGATGACGAAGAGTGATTAAGGATTAGAGATTGCATGAAGCCGCCAACCAGATGATGCACAAAAGAGATTGCAAAATGATTTAAATGAACACTTGGACAGGATAACACAACCCTCCACAAATCTTGGTTTAGTTCGTATTAATGACAAATCTGCTCCAACCTTTCAGACATTAATGACAATCTTAACGGTTCCAGCACGATGAGCTATTAGCATTAAATATTAATAATTTCATATCTAGAAAGAAGTGCAAAGGTGACGGGGATGTCGAAGAGCGATTAAGCATTGTACATTTCGTCGACCCGCCAACCCGCGAAAGAGATTCCAAGAAATGGCCAAGTATGGAAAGCGGTCGGTCGAGCTTCAAAATAGGGTCATAAGTTATACTTAGAAGACGTGAGGGGCTGATGGTCAAATTTTATGTCTTCGAACTTTTGACTGCAAAATGTGTAACACAGAACAAGGCACAATGATGCATTCCAGTGGTCAATTTGTATATTGTGGAATTCAGGTGCTATTTGTAGGTCACAAAACAATGGAAGCACAATGTTGAGCAAGCCTGGCCATGAACCAATGATGGAAATAGTGGCCAAGTATGCAATGGGGATGAAATTGGTCGGACTCGTGATATAAAAGCATGAGACATACTCATAACAAGGCATATTGATAGGCTTGAAAACAGGGCCACAAGTTCTACTCAAAAGATGTGAGGGCCTGATGGTCAAATTGTATGTATCCCAACTTTTGATTGCAAAATGTGTAACATGGAACATGGGACAATGATGGACTTCGACGACCAATTTGTATATTGCGAAACTTCGGGTGCTGTATATAAAAGCACGAGACATTCAAAAAAAGAACTAAGTAACCAAAAAGGGAAAGTAAAGGAGAAAAATAAATGGGAATTTGGTTGTCAATTTGTAGACTGGGGAAGCCTGGGTGTTGTTTGTAGGTGACAGAACAATGGAAACATAATGTTGAGCCTGCCTACCTAGGAACCCGCAATCCAAAAAGTTTGCTGAATATGGAACGTAGAAGCGGTCGGTCGGACTCATGATATGAAAGTATCAATGGAAATTTGAACACGTGAATTCGCCAACCCGCACACCTAGACATTTTCCGAAAAAAGACTAAGTAACCAGAAAGGGAAAGCAGAGGGAAAAAAGAAAGGGTATGGCAATTTTCGGAAGCAAAAATTGGTGTAAGAAAGCCCCATTGACGGTCTTAACAGTAACTATGAAGTGCATTAAAATGATGAACAATATCTTCAATCAAGAAATAGATAAAGCAAGCCATGCTTATAGTTTCCAGGATGTGTTTTCATAATAGAAGCATCGAAAATCCACAAGAAAATCAATTTTGGGATGTTTAAGTAAAATTATTGTACTGCCAACTTCACCATAAGTATAACAATGACGAATTTGAATTTTAAGAGGAATTTGAATTTGAATTTTCTGTGGTTGATATGATAGTTCCATTGGACTTCACATAGTATATATCCTTTTATTTCAAAATATTCCTAAAGATGAATTTTGGTAAGTTCATTGATCAAGTAAAAGTGCTAAAACGAGCCACATACCACATTTGCATCAGGGAGCTTATTTTAAAAGGAAAAGTAGGTCCTGTATATTCTTTAAGATCATAGAAAAACCACCAAGATCCTGAATGTATCATTAATTTTCCAAAATGAAGCATACAACCAAGAGTGAAGTAAACACCAAATGTATTGAAAGTCGAGGCACAAGGCAACGCATGAACACAGAAGGCGACGAACAAGAAACTTGCTGATTACTATTTTACCATGAAGCAAGATCACTATGGACATTCGCTTCTGATAGTGCCATGTTCTATCATTGCTAGTTTTAAAAATGACACATTTCCAATATTATTGGAAATGCCTGATGGTTCCGTTCAGAGGAGCAAGCCATTTCAACAGTTCAAAGGATGGGCCTCATTTATTCATAGTTGGATACTTTGTATGGGGTTTGTCCTCATGCTTCCCATTTTTGGACTGAACAATCTTATGCGCTTCCTATTCAATTTGCCATGGCACTACAAAATTCTGTTCATATCCTCATTGGGTGGCATGGAAAAATAGACATGAGTTTTTTTTCGTTTCCTGCCAACGCTTGATATGATTTTTTATTTTTTATTTTTTCCAGCCAATATGCAGTATTGCATTGTCCTCATTTAAGGTAAATTTTCTATGGACTCTAAAGTCGCACATCATGTAGACACTGTTTGAATTTTTTCTGTAGGTATACTTCATATGGAAATTCTACTAACCCAAGAAACACAGATTGTAACAAAGGTTGTCTAATTGTACAATGTACGATTGTGGTGCCCATGGTTCAGATGGCAGCATTGAGGCAATGTCTATATATGTAAGGGATTTTTTTACTACATCGTAGACAATCAATTGTACCATCATTTATGAAAGCAGAGGTAGAAGGAGGAGAGTTTCATTTGTCACATACATGCTCGAAGGGGGTTGAGTACGCGTTCAATGAAACCAAAACACCCTCAACCTGGGCATGTGAGCATAGTAGTTAATATATTGAACAATATAATATACAACTTCACAACAAAAAAAAAAGCTACAGAAAATTGGTGAAGCTAATTTGTATGAGCAAAGTGAGGATGAAATTGTAGATGTATACGCACAATAGTTTTCAAGCTAGTTAGTTTCTTGAGATCTTGTACTATGTTTGTTCGCAATTCTGTTACAAATGTTGCTTGGGTTGTGCAAAAGATCCTTTCTTTAACATCTCTTTTCTTTGTTGTATTTTTGAAGAGCATAAGTGGAAATTTCCCTTTATGCAATTGTTGTTCCATTGAGGAAAAAAAAATTGAATATGTGTTGAACAATTGCAACTGCAACATGGAACAATGAAATAGTTGTGTAACGTAGAGGAGATAAATGGACATGCGAAAGTAAAGGAAAAAAATGGATATGGAGAACGATACCATTGCCTTGTCATTGTATGAATCTCCATATTTTATATGGAGAATGTGTTGCAAGCCAAGTTTTCTCGAAAGTGTGACAACTGCACCAATGGTTCCGATTGGGTAAGTGTCGTTGCTCTGTGGAAGTTGGCTGACTGTTGTGTCTGGTACAAAATGATATTCTGAACAAATTGCGGGATTTTTTTCCACAATACTTGTTTTGTTGAGAGATATAATTTGATCACAATTACCATGGTCATATACTATTTTGGGAAATATATTCAAATTTGTAATGGATATCCCATTACCTGGCAATATCTTTTTTGCATGTTTCTGGACAAGTTGTGTAGGAATAGTCAGTGTGACTGTCATCAAGGCTTCATTGTCTGTCATGTAAGCACACATAATGGATCTAGTTTTGTTTTCCTTGTCCAAGTAGGCACTATAGATGAACATTATGTCCCCAACGAACACTTGTCCAGTTCGACAATTGTTCAAGCCCTCTATTGATAGTATTTTGGGTGTTATAAGTTTAGACTTGGTGACATTTTTTGAACAGGAAAAGTAATGTGAATGGTGGTCTGCATTATTTTTTTGTTTTCTTTTTTCCTGGCATAAATGTACAAGTAGACGCACAACTTGGATGAAGTATGGAGGCCATAGTTTTGCAACTAGACCTCTTAGCCAATAGAACTTGCGCTATGTTCGACGTCTCACTTGCACTCATTGATACTTCTTGTGAGTTGCAAAATATGTGTTGTAGATGACATCAACATATTTATCATGGCATAGATGAATAAATAGCTCAGGATATTTGTTTGGTAAACATATGAGTAACACAATGTATGAATCTTTACCTTTGGCCTTGTCGGCTGTTGATGTTTGCGATGATTAACTGCTCATGGCCATGTCACTAGTCCAATTTTTTTTGATGCAAGCATGTGTAGATGAACATCATAAGGACTAAATAGGCATATGCATTGTATATTGTCCATACTTGTTCTAAATGTCACATACAAGGTCAAAGGAGATGGAATATGAAATAAGGTGTCAAGGGATACTTAGGAAACATGAGGACCCGACGACCAAATTGTATGCCTCAGATTTTTCGACTGCAAAAATGTGTAGACTGCAAAAATGTGTAACGAGAATAGGGCATGATGAGTGGGGTGGGGGTGGGGCAATGGCGGACCAATATGTATATCACAGAACCTCCAAATATAGAGGCGCAATATTGAACCCCCCAGCTTGGGAACTCGCGATCCAAAATGTGGCTAAGTATGGAATGAGGAAACCATCGGTCAGCGTCGTGATATATAAGCATGAGTATAAATGTGAACCGGTGAGTCCGCCAACCTACACACCTAGAAATTTTCAAAAATAAGACTAAGCAAAGCAACCAAAAAGAAAAAGTAGAGGAGAAAAACAAAGGGGAATTCAGTTAAGTATAGAAGAGGGAAAAAAAAGGGATAATAGAAAGTGGGAAAATAAAAATGGGGAGGGAAATGTTTGGAAGCGGGAAGTCTCAACAAAGGCCCATTGTTACCAAATCATCATTTTCTAGTGAAATATTATATGCACCCACCCATTTTGTGTGTTTGATTTAATATCATAGTTGGTATACCTTTTCGAAGATTGTACTTCAACCCCCTCTACTGTGGCATATAAGAATTCATCTTCCTGTCCAACTAATCTATTTCTTTTAATGTAGCAACGCCGAAAATACAGTGGACATGAAGGTAAGTTAGTATGTAGAAAGACATGTAAAAAAAAGAAACACAGTTCTATTTATTTCAATGTACTAGCAAAGAGAATACAATTCACATGAGGATAAGTTACTATGTAAAAAGATACATAGTATCTACATACAGTGAATTAGGTGCAAAGAAGTAGAACAAGTAGAACAAATATACAGACAATAAATGGAATACTAAACAATGGAATATGAAATAAGAGTACAAGCATACACCTTTTTATCTCCTCTTCCACATTTGTGGCAAAGAGTCCATCGTCTTCTCCAGTTATACAGTTTGTTTAAATGTAGTAATGCAGAAAAAATACAATGGACATGAAGGTAAGTTGGTATGCATGAAGACATGCAAAAAAATAAACAGAGTTCGATTTATTTCAATGTAGCGGCAAAGAGAATACAAAGGACATGAAGATAAGTTATTATGTAGGAAGACACGCAATATCTACATACAATAAATTAGGTGCAAAGAAACATAACACATATACAACCAATAAATGAAATACAAAACAATGGAATATGAAATAAGAGTACAAGCATGCACCTTTCTATCTCCTCTTCTACATGTGCGGTAAAGACTCCTTCGTCTTCTCAAACACTCTGTTTGTTTCAATGTGGGAACACACAAAATACAATGAACATGAATGGAAGCTGGTATGCAGGGGAGAACACGTAATATGCACATACCGTAAATGAGAATCAAAGGAATACAATAAAATATAGTTAGAAACATGAACCTTTGCTTCTTTGGATCCATGGTTGTAATTATATATAATTTTCCCTGTCCAAAATATATTACAAGCCAAAAAATATTAAGAAATTGCATGGCCATATCTAAATTATTTTGGTTTTTTGTAGCAAAGTATCCAGATATGCTTTGAGACATGGAAATATAATTTTGCAATATATTTGATGTATATCTCATATTTCAAGTACAAGACAAATTGTATCATGGTCAGACCAGTCTGTGTATATGATAAAGAATATGTATTATGATATGGGCACATTTCACCATATATGGCTAATAAGTGCATTTTGCACATGTTTTATTTTAACAAAAAAGAAAACAAACATTGTAATTTCACATGTAGTTGTCCAATTATTTTTTATGCCACTATTTTGTAGCATGTCAACACTGAAGTATCCTAGAATGATAATGGTTTCATCCAAATGTAAATGGTGTGATTCATTTGAGAACACATTCATTATGTTAGCAATGTTGCATGCGAAGCAACATAGAAACTGAATATTGCAATTTGCAATCCACAAAACAAAAATCCTTCTAGCACCATCCCAATATCTTTTTCTTATACAACAACATTTTGCAAAGGCATGTAGGTATGCTTCATAGTTAGGAGAAAAAATTGGAGAAAAATTTAAGAGTAGGACAGGTGGGCATGAGATAGGCATTAGATCTCGACTTCACCACACATGACAAACGACAGAATCACAGGTCCACCTACGGGTGCAGGACCTAAACATCAGAAAGTGAAAAACAACAGCTCCAACTACCGACATAGGACCCCAACCCTGCAAAGCCAAATAAAACAAAAGAAAAAAACAAGCAACAAACCAACGAGGAAGCACAAATAGGCCCAACTGCAATCGCAGGACCTAAAACTCGCAAAATTGAACCAAACAACAACAAGCAGCAACCGACGAACCAACGAACCAACAAACAAGAAACAACCACTGAACCAATATACAACATATTTATCTTCAATGATTACCAAATTTCATCCCAAGCACAGAAGAAACCCGAAACATATGACGACCATGCTAGTAGAAATAATTAAACATTCTTACTTGCAAACTACAAACATTAAACAACAAAGAACGAAGACAAATGAAATTATGGCATCAAAACTTGCTCCGCAATGATGAATGACAAAAGCACAGGTCGAATTGTGGGTGCAGGACTTTGTCCTTGCAAAGTAAAAAAAACATCTCCAACTATGGATCCAGGACCCCAACCCTGCAAAGTTGAAGCAAACAAAAGCAAGCAAAAATCACCAACAGGTCGAACCACAGGTGTGGGTCCTCAACCTTGCAATTTTGAACCAAACAACAACACACAACAACCAACGAATCAACGAACAAGAAGCACCCACCGAACCAATGAACAATGTATGTATCTTCAATGATGACCAAATGGTATTCCATGCATAGAAGAAATATGAAACATATGATGGCTATGCAACTAGCGGTGGACAAAAATATTGTCCAAATTCACTACAACATTGTAAGGAAAAATTCAAGGAAAAATGTACTGTGGGAAGCCTATTTAGGTAAACATTTAAGGCTGTCAGGCTGTTTAAGGGCCTTGCGGTATGCAAACATTTAAGCTGTCAGGCCTATTTGAGGACCTCGCGCTATGTAAAAATTTAAGCTGTCAGGCCTATTCAGGTACCTCAAAAAGAGTGAATGCTCTAAACCTTCGGTATGTAAACATTTCAATACAAATAGAAATAATAAAAACATTAAAAAACAACGTCGATGCTCAGAACTTTCAGTATGTAAACATTTCAGTAAAAATGTAATAAAAATGAAAAAAGAGTGTCTAAGCTCAAAACTTTGGATATGTAAACATTTACAACATTGGGAACAATGAAGCTGGCAATAAGACCTCCAATATATTCTCCAATGAGACGATGACATATAAGGTTTTTTTTATTATATAAAAAATAATGTTTTTACTTCTATAGTTCGAACAATACAGATGATGCAGAAATTTATAGTCAAAGGACATATTAATATGAAGTCAATGAATTATCGATCGCTATAGTCCCTCTACGCCTTCGACATGGACTAATAAGTAAATAATCTAGTTACTTTTGGATTCTAAAATATTCGGTTGTGTACTTGAAAATGTGGTGGGGACATTTTTTGGATTCTAAAATATTTGGTTGTATACTTGAAAAGATGGTGGGGAATTTCCTTTCCACCCATTCTCTTTCGAACACCTTTCTAATTAATCAAGATAACTACAACTAATTAATCAAGAGAACTACAAATGAAGGAGGAGTTTTTAGTAACTTTCAAAGCAGGTACTGTAACTGGTCAGGTTAAAAACTTATTAAATTTGTAAATTATATCCTAAGTTTTCTTATATATATTTATTATTTGAATTTTCTCAAAAATACAATATATTTCTTTATTTTTGTAATTTGTTGGAATGGATTTTTCATTGGCTTAAATCATCGTGATATAATATTAATCCCCTGGTGTGTGTAATTTTTCAAAATCTATTTGTGAGAGTTAAAAATTAATTTATAAATAAAAATTATATAAATCACATGATTCGTCGATTTGTAGGTTGGGCTCTTCATTCTACGCACTCTGTAGATGATGCCCCTTGAAAGAACAAACTGTGCTCTTTGCATTTCAATTGATGCCTCCACATTGACAAACTCTTTTAGTGACGATGCATGTTCACTAACTTTGCATTGCAGTCAAGGAACACCGTAGTCTATGGAAACTGTAGCAGATACCTCATCCTGTGGCGAGCACCATGCATCTTTGCAGATTGAAAGTGGCAGATACCTCATCCCGTGGCGACCTGCATGCATTTAAGCAGACTACATTTGCCAACAATTGTTGAAGCTTCACTTCCACTCACCTTTGAGCCCTTGAGCCCATTTTTCTCTAAGTCGTTCCTTTTGAATTTTCAGAACCGAGCCCAGATGGTAGGATATAGGGTCAGGCCATTATTAGGTCAAGAAATCCTGATTTGATGTTCTGCATGAAGTATAGGTCAATGGAACAGCCCCGCAGGCTTCTATCTAGGGATGACTCTTCATCTCTATCACTAAGGTAAGAATATTAAGATCCATCACATATTTGCACCTAACTTTGCTGCTTGCTTTACTGTACCAATTTACGCTACTAGATCTAATGCTTAAACCACATATGATGGTGGTGCTGCTTCATCAACATAATCTACGTTGCGTCTCAGATTGAAAGCAATCTTACTTATTGCAATCCAAATATGCACTACTGAACAACTCATATGTTTGTGAGATACAACTCTACAATGGCTTGCATAAGAGCATTGTGTGTGGTAGCCACTAATTGCAACACCCCTTCCCCTTCCTACCTTAGGGTTGAAACTTTTGTTCTAGGAACAAATGCATATGCACACTATCGAGAAAGTAGGAAAAATATCTATTTAGTCTTAATATAACTCCTATGAGCGCTTGTCAAAGCCCCTTTTATCTATGAACCCTTTATCCATGAAGCCTACTCTTTCAAATGTCCATCCTAGTCCAAATGCACACATAATAAATAAGGATGCACAATGCCCTTTGTAAATACAAATTCGCATTATCGATGCCCATGCTTGCTAAGCCGCGTAAAGAATACCCCATCCCGCTTTGAGTGAGAGAGCCGAGGTGTTAAGACACATATTGGTGTATGACTTTTTTAAGCTAGCCAAAACCTTCTTGTTTACCTAATGATAGATAAAGATTCAGATCCTTGTCAAGGATAACATTTTTACTTTGATAGTTTGTTAAGAGAAAGCAACCATAAATAAAAATTATGCCTAACTGCCAACATACTTGTGCAAACATATTGGTTTTAATCCTTTCTGTACAATCCCTTGAATATGATTAAGCTAGTGGTTAAAACAATGAAACCATTGATTTTTTATTTCCTTAATAGATCAAGATTTATCACTTTTGTATACTATAACTCTTCCTAAACCTTGAATCAGATAATTCACAAAGCCTTCCAACAATTCTTGTAATAAGAATATTGATACACTCTTGATCATTAAGAAATCAATGCTTTATCCTTGAGTGTTATCAAAGGAAGTTAGCAACTACACGTTGGAATGACTACATATTCCCCCTCAAAAGACCTCTTGCGACATGAATCTTCTAAAGGCTGAAAATAATTGAAGATGTCGAGAATAATCAAAGATGCCTCAATTGCCAATATGGTAAACTCTAGTAGCATGTGAAGATTTCTAGCATTAATGAAATTGGTCTTTTCATTATAGGCAATGACCTCAAACACTGCTAGTTTGTACCAATACCAGAGGGGATAATTCATAATGGTTTACATTGGCGCCTCTAGAGAAAATGCTAAGGATGGATGCTTCCATGTTGGTTAGGAGCGAGTGGGTGGGATACAAGGATTTCTTATCCTCCCACACAGACACACCGATGAGAAAAAAATATCCAACTTTCCCGCACAAAAATCTTTGCAAGCACCCCTTCTCACACAATGTTGTATGTGAGTGAGTCACTTCCAAGAACTTTACCCTAGACCAAAATCAAAATCACCAGCCACTAAGTGTTTAATGGAAGTCGACAATATCTGGTACAAAACCCCAATGTAATGGTGTTAATGATGCGATCAAATGCACGTGGAGGGAGAGTGCCATGCATGCAAGGTAGGTGAGTTGTTACCCTAGGAACATAATCCACTTAAAAAAAGGATTTATATGTGCCATTACATAGACTATTACATGCCATGCATTACATGTGTGAGTGATTTGAAATTATTGCATGCATTACACGTGTTCATCTTACTTTGTCACCACCATGTATAGCATAGGAAACTTAACCGTGGACAAAGTATTGGGAAAAACAACAATTTTAGAGTAATATCGTCCTTTGTGATGATTTTCTCATGAAGAAAGGGAGGCTAGGCATTGAGCTAGTTCTCCATGTTGATACTGTTGATGCTCATCCTCCAATAATTTAATTACACCTCCTCGATGCTCTTCTCTTCTCCATGGACCACATGATGAGCTAATTTTGCAATTCATATAGATTTCCGTGATTTAAGGTGAGGATGAGGAAAACCCATGCTTGTTCCTTTAGATGCCGCAATTTGGCACAATTCAATGTATATATATGCAATTACATGTTGCTAAACCGAGTGCAACTGTAAGTAATATGTTTTATTGAATTTAATATTTTATGCCGAATTTAAATTTTATGAATGATGTGGAATTATATTAGGAAAAACTTATTTACATTCATGGAAAATCTATGAATTAAGAAGTACAAAAATTTCCTAGTGTTGTTTTAATGACAATTATGTGAAAGCGGTTTTAGCCAATAAAACACGTCTTACTTGAAGGATATTTGTTACTTTGTATATATCTTTGTCATTTATAATAAAATAATATATATAAATATATTTTTCTATATAGGAATGAAGTCAAATAATATATATAAATCTATTTTCCTGTATAGGAATGAAGTCACATTCCCTTGTTTAAAGATATAGATGTAGAAATCAATTAAAATATATGTTTTTTTTTATTACGCCATTTTAATATATCTTCGTTGTTATCTACTTTAACATGGAAACGCAGAGGACCATTTCAGGAGAGAATAAGGAGTCATTGATATAATAATTGTTATAATTGATATAATTGATATAATTGATATAATAATCAATGTGTTATTAGTCTCTTCCTAAGACGTAGAGGGGCTATAGCGATCGATAATTCGTTGACTTCATATTAATATGTCTTTTGACTATAATTTTTCGCATCATCTGTATTGTTCGAACTATAGAAGCAAAAACATTATTTTTTATATAATAAAAAGAAATCTTATATGTCATCGTCTCATTGGAGAATATATTTGAGGTCTTATTTCCATCTTCGCTATTCCCATTGTTGTAAATGTTTAGATATCCAAAGTTTTGAGCTTAGACACTCTTTTTTAATTTTTATTACATTTTTACTGAAATGTTTACATATCGAAATTTCTGAGCATCGACACTATTTTTTAATATTTTTATTATTTCTATTTGTATTGAAATGTTTACATAGCGAAGATTTAGAGCATTGACACTCTTTTTGAGGTACTTGAATAGGCTTGACAAATTAAATGTTTACATAGCGCGAGGTCCTTAAATAGGCCCGACAACTTAAATGTTTGCATATTGCGAGGCCCTTAAACAACCTGGCAACCTTAAATGTTTACCCAAATAGGCTTCTCACAGTACACGTTTCATCGATTTTTTCCATACAATGTTGCAGTGAATTTGGACAATATTGTTGTCCATCGCTAGTTGCATAGCCATCATATGTTTCATACTTCTTCTATGCTTGGAATGCAATTTGGTCATCATTGAAGATACATATATTGTTTACTGGTTCAGTGTGTGCTTCTTGTTCGTTGGTTCGTCAGTTGCTGCTTGTTGTTGTTTGGTTCAACTTTGCAAGGTTGAGGACCCACACCTGTGGTTTGACCTGTTGGTGCTTGTTGCTTGCTTTTGTTTGCTTCAACTTGGAAGAGTTGGGGTCCTGCATCCACAGTTGGAGCTGTTTTATTGACTTTGCGGGGTCCAAGTCCTGTACCCACAATTCGACCTGCATTTTTGTCGTTCATCATTGCAGAGTAAGTTTCGATACCATAATTTCATTTGTAGTCATTCTTTTCTTTTCAATGTTTGTAGTTTGCAAGTAAGAATATTTAATTATTTCTACTCGCATGGTTTTCATATGTTTCAGGTTTCTTCTGTGCTTGGGATGCAATTTGGTAATCATTGAAGATACATATGTTGTATACTAGTTCAATAGTTGTTGCTTGTTCGTTGGTTCGTCGGTTGTTGCTTGTTGTTGTTTGGTTCAATTTTGCGAGTTTGAGGTCTTGCGGCTGCAGTTGGGCCTGTTCGTGCTTGCTCGTTGGTTTGTTGCTTGTTGTTTTCTTTTGTTTGCTTCATATTTTCAAGGTTGGGGTCCTGCGACGACAGTTGGAGTTGTTTTTTTGCACTTTGCGGTGTTCAAGTACTGCACCCGCAAGTGGACATGCGGTTCTGTCATTCATCATTAACGAGTAAGTTTCAATAGTATACTTTCATTCGTGTTCGTTTTTACTATTCACTGTTTTAATTTTTGCAAGTAAGAATGTCTAAGTATTTATTCATCGTTCTTGTCCTGTAGACTTTGCATAGAGGTTGACATATATTTTTCTCCTGCTCTTCAATTTTCCTTTGATATTTTCTTGGGACTCTGCACCATGTCCATGCCAGTGATGTGTGCACAACTCCAACTATCATTTTTTCTAGCATTGAAAATTCCGATCCCTTGCTGTGTGTGGCGAATTCGAGATCTAACGCCTATCCCATGCCGACCTATCCCGTACGAGAATCGAACCCATGTCTTTCAAATGAAAAATGTGATGTCAAGCTTGTTGCCTTTGCAGGATGTTCTTGTAGAAGAAAATTGCATGTAGGTGTAGAAGGGCTAGGTATGATACAACTGTGCCTAGGCTGCAACAAAATTGCACAAAATTGGCATATCTTTCCATCCTGCTCTTAAATTTTGCTCCAATTTTTTCTCCTAACTCTGAACCATACCTACATGCCTTTGCAAAATGCTCTTGTAGAAGAAAAAGATACTGAGATGGTGCTACCAAGAGTGGTGTTTCATGGTTTGGAAATTGCAATATTTAGTTTCTATGCTGCTTCACATGCAACATTGCTAACATAATGAATGTGTTCTCAAATGCATCACACCATTTACATTTGGACGAAACTATTATCATTATAGGATACTTCAGTGTTGACATGCTACAAAATAGTGGCATAACAAATAATTGGACAACTACATGTGCAATTACAATGTCCGGTTTCTTTTGGTTAAGATAAAGCATGTGCAAAACACACTTATTAACCATATATGGTGAAATGTGCCCATATCACAATACAACCTCTTTATCCTGTACACAGACTAGTCTGACCACAATACAATTTGTCTTGTGCTTGAAATATGAGATATACATCAAAGATATTGAAAAATTATATTTCCATGTCTCAAAGCATATCTGGATACTTTTTTGCACAAAACCAAAATCATTTAGCAATGGCCATGCAATTTCTTAATATTTTCTGACTTGTAATACATTTTGGACAGGAAACATTCTATATAATTACAACCATGGATCAAGAAAAGAAAAGGTTCATGTTTCTAACTCTCTTTTATTCTATTCCTTTGATTCTCATTTACTGTATGTACATATTACTTGTTCTCCCTGCATACCAACTTCCATTCATGTACATTGTATTTTGTGCATTTCCACATTGAAACAAACAAAACAACTAGAGAAGACAACATAGTCTTTACCACAAATCTAGAAGAGGAGATACAAAGGTGCATGCTTGTACTTTTATTTCATATTCCATTGTTTTTTTTTTCATTTATTGTTTGTATATGTGTTCTACTGCTTTGCACCTATTTTATTGTATGTAGATACTGCGTATCTTCCTACATAATAACTTATCTTCATGTCAATTGTATTCTTTGTGCCGCTACATTGAAATAAATCGAACTCTGATTATTTTTTTACATGTCTTCCTACATACCAACTTACCTTCATGTCCATTGTATTTTTTTGCATTGCTACATTAAAAAAAACATAATAACTGGAGAAGACATGGGACTCTTTGCCGCAAATGTAGAAGAGGAGATGCAAAGGTGCATGCTTATACTCTTATTTCATATTCCATTATCTAGTATTTCATTTATTGTCTGTATATTTGTTTTACATGTTCTACTGCTTTGCACCTAATTTATTGTATGTAGATACTACATATCTTCTTACATAGTAAGTTATCCTCATGTGAATTATATTCTATTTGCTGCTACATTGAAATAAATAGAACTGTATTTCTTTTTTTACAAGTCTTTCTACATACTAACTTACCTTCATGTCCACTGTATTTTCGGTGTTGCTACATTGAAAGAAACAGATTAGTTGGACATGAATATGAATTCTTATATACCACAACAGAGGGGGCTGAAGTACAATCTTCGAAAAGGTACACTGACTGTGATAGTAAATCAAACACATAAAACGGGTGGGTGCATATAATATTGGACTAAAAAATGATGATTTGGAAACAATGAGCCTTTTTTGAGACTTCTCACTTCCAAACATTGCCCTCCCCATTTCTATTTTCCCTTTTTCCCCCTCTTCTATACTTAACCGAATCCCCTTTGTTTTTCTCCTCTACTTTCTCTTTTTGGTTGTTTTGCTTAGTCGTCTTTTCAAAAATTTCTAGGTGCACAGGTTGGAGGACCCACGGGTTCACATTTATACTCATGCTTCTATATCACGACTCCGACTGACGGTTTCCTCATTCCACACTTAGCCACTTTTTCGATCGCGAATTCTCGGGCTGGCGGGTTCAAGATTGCGCCTCTAGCTTCATAGGTTCTGCGATATACTGATTGGCCGCCGTACCCCCCGACATTCCTTGTTCCATGTTACACTTTTTTGCAGTAACAATATCTGAGGCATACAATTTGACCGTCGGGTCCTCATGTTTCCTGAGTATCCATTGACACCCTATTTCATATTTCATCTCCTTCGACCCTGTATGTGAAATTCAAAACAATTATGGACAATATATAATGCATATGCTTATTTAGTCCTTATGATGTTCATTTACACATGCTTGCATCAAAAAAAGTTGGACTAGTGACATGGCCATGCGCAGTCAATCAGTGCAAACATAAACAAAACGACAAGGCCAAAGGTGAAGATTAATACATTGTCTTCCTCATATGTTTACCAAACAAACATCCTGAGCTATTTATTCATCTATGCCATGATAAATATGCTGATGTCATCTGCAACACATACTATGAAGTTCACAAGAAGTATCAATGAGTGCAAGTGAGACACTGAACATAGCGCAAGTTACGCAGACTAAGAGGTCTGGTTGCAAAACTATGGACTCCATACTTCATCCAAGTTGTGTGCCTACTTGTACATTTATGCCAGGAAAAAAAAAAAAAAAAATAATAATGTAGACTACCATTCACATTACTTTTCCTGTTCAAAAAATGTCACCAGTTCTAAACTTATAACACCCAAAATACTATCAATAGAGGGCTTGAACAAGCACCAAACTGGACAACTGTTCGTTAGGGACATAATGGTTTTCTATAACACCTACTTGGACAAGGAAAACAAAACTAGATCCATTATGCGTGCTAACATGACAGACAATGAAGCCCTGATGGCAGTCACATTGACTATCCCTAAACAACTTGTCCAGAAACATGCAAAAAATATATTTCCAGGTAATGGGATATCCATTACAAATTTTAATATATTGCCCAAAACAATATATGATTGTGGTGATTGTGATTGGATTGTATCGCTCAATGAAACAAGTATTGTGGAAAAAATTCCCGTGATTTGTTTAGAATATCATTTCATACCGGACACAACAATCAACCAACTTTCACAGAGCAACAACACTTACCCAATCAGAACCATTGTTGTAGCTGTCACACTCGTGAGAAAACTTGGCTCACAACACATTCTCCATATAAAATATGGAGAGTCAGACAACGACAAGGCAATGGTACCGTTCTCCATATCCAGTTTTGTACTTTACTTTCACATGTCCATGTATCTCGGTTATGTTACACAACTATTTCACTGTTCCATGTTGCAGCTGCAATTGTTCGATACCTATTCAAATTTGTTTTCCTCAATGGAACAACAATTGCATAAAGGGAAATTTCCCAAGAAACATTTGTAACCGAATTGCGAACAAACATAGTACATGATCTCAAGAAACTAACTAGCTCAACAACTGTTGTGCATATACATCTACAATTTCATCCTCACTTTGCTCATACAAATTGCCTTCACCAATTTTCTACAGTTTTTTGTTGTTGTTGTGAAGTTTTATATTATATTGTTCAATATATTGAATATTATGCTTGCGTTCCCAGGTTGAGGGTGTTTTGGTTGCAACGAATGCGTACTCGACCCCCTTCAAGCCTGTATGTGCCAAATGAAACTCTCCTGCTTCTGCCTCTGCTTTCATAAATGATGGTACAATTGATTGTCTACGATGCAGTAAAAAATGCCCTTACATATATAGACATTACCTCAATGATGCCATCCGAACCGTGGGAAACACAATCATACATTGTACAGTTAGACAACCTCTGTTACAATATGTGCTTCCTAGGTTATTGAAATTTCCATATGAAGCATACCTACAGAAAAAGGAAAACATTGTCTACATGCTGCGCGACTTTCAGGTCCATAGCAAATTTACCTTAAATGAGGACAATGCAATACTGCATATCGATTGAAAAAAAATAAAAAAAATTCATATCAAGCATTGGCAGAAAACAAAAAATCTCATGTGTATCTTTCCATGCCACCCAATGAGGATATGAATAGAATTTTGCAGTGCCATGGAAAATTTAACAGGAAGCGCATAAGATTGTTCAGTCCAGAAATGGGAAGCATGATGAAAAACCCCATACAAAGTATCCAACTGTGAATAAATCAGGCCCATCCATTGAATCATCGGAATGGCTTGCTCCTCTCAATGAAACCATCAGGCATTTCCAATAATATTGGAAATTTGGCAATGTTAAAAATGGTAGTGATTGAACATGGCACTATCAGAAGAAAATGTCCATAATGATATTGCTTCATGGTAAAATAGTAATCAGAAAGTTTCTTGTTCCCCATTTGGGGGTTTGGTTATAGCTAGGATACAATGTCGAATCTCCGCTAGTTTTGTGCTATCTTGTGTTTGGCAGAATTTTGTTCATGTGCTTTCCTGCTGTAGTTTAGGGTTCTCATGGGCTCGATTATTTTCTCATAGGAACATATACCACATGTAAGAGAAAACCAATGCCGCATGTGTTTTTTTTATATCGACTTGTTTGATGCATAGGTCGATGCGTACTGCTCTATGGACCCTTGTGGGATCTCACTTGGCACCTTTTGTGTTCATATGTTGCCTTGTGCCTCGACTTTCAATACATTTGGTGTTTACTTGGCTCTTGGTTGTATGATTCGTTTTGGAAAATTAATGATACATTCAGGATCTTGGTGGTTTTTCTATGATCTTAAAGAATATATAGGACTTGCTTTTCCTTTTAATATAAGCTCTCTGATACAAATGTAGTATATGGCTCGTTTTAGCACTTTTACTTGATTGATGAACTTACCAAAATTCATCTTCATGAATATTTTGAAATAAAAGGATATATACTATGTGAAGTCCAATGGAACCATCATATCAACCACAAAAAATTAAAATTAAAATTTGTCTTAAAATTCAAATTCGTCGTTGTTATACTTATGGTGAAGTTGAAAACACAATAATTTTACTTAAACATCCCAAAATTGATTTTCCTGTGGCTTTTCGATGCTTATCTTATGCAAACACATCCTGGAAACTATTAGCATGGATCGCTTTATCTATTCCTTGATTTAAGAGCCTATTCACATGTTTAATGCACTTCATAGTTACTATTAAGATCATCAATGGGGATTTCTTACACCAATTCCATCTTCCGAAAATTTCCATCCACTTTCTTTTTTCCCTCTGCTTTCCCTTTCTGGTTACTTAGTTGTTTTTCGGAAAATGTCTAGGTGCGCGGGTTGGCGGATTCACGTGTTCATATTTCCACTGATACTTTTATATCACGAGTCTGACTGACTGCTTCCCCGTTTCGTATTCAACAAAATTTTTGGAGTATGGGTTCCCGGGTAGGCGGGCTCAACATTGTGTTTCCATTGTTCTGCCGCTTGAAAACAACACCCAGACTTCCTCGATCTACAGATTGAAAACCAAATTTCCCTTTCTTTTTCTCCTTTACTTTCCCTTTCTGGTTACTTAGTTGTTTTTCCGAATGTCTCATGCTTTTATATACAACACCCGAAGTTCCACAATATACAAATTGACCGTCGAAGTCTGTCATTGTCCCCTGTTCCGTGTTTCACATTTTGCAATCAAAAGTTGGGATACATACAATTTGACCATTGGGCTGTCACGTCTCTTGAGTAGAACTTGTGGCCCTATTTTCAAGCCCGTTAATATGACCTGTTCCGAGTATGTCTCATGCTTTTATGTCAAGAATCTGACCAACCACTTCCCCATTGCATACTTGGCCACTATTTCCATTGCCGATTCCCAACCAGGCTTGCTCAAGATTGTGCTTCCATTGTTCCGCGACCTACAAATAACACCCAAAATTCCGCAATATACAAATTGACCGCTGAACTCCATCATTGTGCCCTGTTTCGTGTTACACATTTTCCATTCAAAATTTTAGAGACATGCAATTTGACCATTGACCCCTAATGTCTTCTGAGTATAACTTGTGACCCTATTTTGAAGCCTAACCGACCGATTTCCATACATGGCCATTTCTTGGAATCTCCTTCGCGGGTTGGTGGGTCGACAGAATGTGAAATGCTTAATCACTCTTCGCCATCCCCGCCACCTTCACACTTCTTTCTAGATATTCAATTATTAAGCTTTAATGCTAATAGGTCATCGTGCATGAACCGTTATGATTGTCATTAATGTCCGAAAGGATGGAGCAGATTTTTCATTAATACGAATTAAACCAAGATTTGTGGAGGGTTGTCTTATCCTTTCCAAGTGTTCATTTCAAGCATCATGCAATCTCTTTCGCGCGTCGTTTGGTTGGCGGCTTCACAAAATCTCTAATCCTTAATCGCTCTTCGCCGTCACCGCCACCTTTGCACTTTTTTCTAAATATGCAATTAGTAAGATTTAATGGTAACAACTCATTACACACAAACCATAGAGATTGTCATTGATAAATGAAAGGCTCGAGGAGATCTCCCATTGATACACATTAAACCAAGATTTGCGGAGGGTTATATTATCCCTTCCGAATGTTCATTTCAAACATCATCTAGAGAAAACATACATTCTTGTTAAATTATGGTATCATTTTGACAACAGTTCTATCTAGATACAGTAAACACCTTCGAGCATGATGACCAGAATTTCTAGTGCTCCAAGGCATATTCTTACTACTCATCTCCCTCCAGCCAGAAGAAAAAAAGGAGATGGTCCCTTGGTGCACCGAGAGATATATTTCAAGCCAAATAATTCCAAGGCAACCCTGCCTGCTCAGACAACCCGCCTACCTGCATTGATGGCTGGAACATAGGTTGATGCAAATGATTTCGAGCCAGAAGAAGATGATCTGATGGACGATGATACGACGATGGATGATGGAAATACAGACACCGTTCCCACTCCTGTTCCCAAATTGAAATCAACCATAATGGGGGGCACTTCTCGGCTCGACGATGGCGACCCTAACAAGACCAAAGGAAGGAGTTTTAGAAAAGAAACCAATGCTGAACGCAATAGCCACTTTGCAGATCGAGAGTAGGAATTCCAGAGGCCCAAATTAGTCCATTCTGGGTAGAAGTCTTTCACTGTAAGGAAATGGTCTTTTGATACTCCTAGAGATATATTTCAAGGAAAATAATAGTTCAATTGCGGGACCACTCTCCTGTTCTCTAGATATACAATTAACATCTTAGGGGATGAGGACCATAACTCCCACTAGTGCAAGGCATATTCCTACTACTCATCTCCTTCCACCTAGAATGAACTAATTTGGGACTCTGGAATTTTTTGTGCAACCTCTGTTCCTGAAGTCTTTGCCTATAAGGAGGGGATCTCTTGGTCTCCTCCCACCCAGAACGAATTAATTTGACCTCTCAAATTTCTCGTGCAGGCTGTGTCTCTAAAGTCTTTGACTCTGAGGAGGTGGTCTCTTGGTATGTCCTCACTTTCAGTTTCGATCTCTTCCACTTTCCATACAACATTTTTCCTCTTCTTCCTCACGAGAAGCTTGTGAGGACTATCAATTTTACCGCGAGGATGGGTTCTTATGTCCTCCTGCATTTGAAAAATTCTGGGTTTCTTTCTTACTGGGGTGGGCCGTTGGAGCGATGCTGCGGGATGTCATGCTCTTGGAAGTGGTGGTCGTGGATTGGAAACTCTTCTCACTGGGGCCTTTTCCCTATTATTTGTACAATTCAGTGGTGCCTTGCAATGTCTCTAGGTCGTCAACGTTAGGAGAAGGAGTGTTGTTCACTTGCTTCAAGCCAAATAATTATTCCATTGCAGAACCACTCTCCTGTTTCTTTGTCGCCTCAGGTCTTCCATAAGATATTTAGATTGTGACAACCAACATTGACCTTCCGAGGAGAAGACTGTAAGGACTTCCTAAAAAATCATGGTAATGAGTTTTGTATGCATGTTGAAGAGCATCTCGATGGCTCGTGCATGTTATCCCACTAGAAGAACAACACAAAATTGTATGCATGTTTTTTTTGTTTTGTAGCTCATGTATATGTATTTTTGACAAATGTGTTCAATTCTTCGGTGCAAAGAACTCAGTCCAATGTCTATGGATAGATATACACTGCCCAATATTTTTTTTTTATGGATTTACTATTAAATTTTTTTCCTTGGAATCTTGGTTGCTGGTTCTTTGCTGGATTTAACACCTCTTCTCGTTTGCATGGTTCAATAGTCTCGTAGTTCTTCAATATTGTATTGGATCAAGTAATTTGATCTAATATGGAGCATTGAAAAATTATATGGCAATGCATTGTGTCGATCCCATCAGGCTTCTATGGAAGGATAAATGAATTTAAGACAATTTCAAACCAACATTCAATTCTATTCGTAATGCAGATAGAACATAGCAACACTAATTCATGATGCGGCAGTCGGGGCCCCACCCTAGAAATTTCGTTTTCATCTCAACCTTGTTGAGCAAACGATTTCTTATTTCCCTTTCGATTCCTTGATTCCTTTACTCCAAAAGGAAACATTTTATTAGTTGTCCATCCCCTGCCCTCTATTTGAGCACTATTTACTTTATTAATGAAATTATCAATTTTCTTCTTCGCGAATAAAAAAAAAAAAAACTGATCTATGGTCGCTGAAGTCAAACGAGACTATGAAATCAACCACAATATTAAAATTCAAGATCGTCATTGTTGTTTCTAGATATGAAATTATTAATCTTTAATGCTAACAACCCATCATGCAAGAAGTTTAATACTTAAGATAATATGTCAAACTCATTGAAGAATGTATCAAGAACACAATTACTCCCACAAGTTGCAATAAAGACAAATCTTCAACAAAGCATTTTCTCACACTCTTTTTAATAGTATAAGCACAATAGAAAACGAGTAAGTGGTAAAATATTGGACTAGAAAATGATGGTTTTGCAACAATGGGGTTTGTTTGAGACCAACGCCCACTTACAAAAATTTCCCTCCAATTTTCTATTTTCCCACTCTTTTATCCCCTTCTTTTCCCTCTTCTACACTTAACCAAATTCCCCTTTCTTTTTCCCATGTACTTTCTCTTTCTAGTTACTTAGTCGTTTTTCCAAAAATGTCTTGCTGCGCGAGTTGGCGGACTCACGACTTCACATTTTTATTCATGCTTTTATATCATGATTCCGTTCGAGCGCTTCCCCTTTCCATACCTAGCCACTTTTTTGATCACGGGTTCCTGCACATGCGATCTCTAAATTTCACTTCCATTGTTTCGTGACCTGCAAACAACACTATGGCTTCTGCGATATACAAATTCACTTCCGGACTCCCACATCATCCCCTCTTCTGTGTTACACATTTTGCACTCAAAAGTTTCGATACATACAATTTGACCATTGGGGCCTCACGTCTCCTCAGGAACCCTTGTCACCTTATTTTGAATCCCATCTGACCTCTTTCCACACTTGGCCATTTCTTGGAATCTCTTTCGCGGATCGTCGAATTGGCGGGTTCAGGAAATTTCCAATTCCTAGTCCCTGTTTTCTGTTCTCGCCACGTTCACACTTCTTTCCAAGTATATGCAATAAGTATACAACTTCTCCAGAAACATGCAGAAAATATCTTTCCAGGAAATCAGATATCTATTACATATTTGAATATATTAGCCCTTCTTTCCCCTCTTCTATACTTAACCAAATTCATGTTACTTTTTCCCATCTACTTTCTCTTTCTGGTTACTTAGTCGTTTTTCCGAAAATTTCTAACTGCACGGGTTGGCGGACTCACGGGTTCACATTTACACTCGTGCTTTTATATCACGACTTCGACCGACCGCTTCCCCATTCCATACCTAGCCACTTTTTCGATCGCGGGTTCTCGGACATGCGGGGTTTAGATTGCACTTCCATTGTTTCGTGACCTGCAAACAACATCCAGACTTCCGTGATATACAAATTTACTGCCGGACTCCCACATCATACCCTCTTCCGTGTTACACATTTTGCACTCAAAAGTTTCGAGACCTACAATTTGACCTTTGGGTCCTCACGTCTCGTGGGGAACTATTTTTACCCCATTTTGAAGCCCATCCGTCCACTTTCCATGCTTGGCCATTTCTTGGAATCTCTTTCGCGGATCATCGGGTTGGTGGGTTCACGAAATATCCAATTTCTAATCGTTGTTTCCTGTGCCCGCCACCTTCGCACTTCTTTCCAAGTATGCAATACCTGAGGTTTAATACTAATAACTCACCATGCCTCAAGGAGACAGTCATACTAACTGTCCCTACACAACTTGTCCAGAAACATGCAGAAAATATCCTGCCAAGTAATGGGATATCTATTACAAATATCAATATATTAGCGAAAACGAGTCCCATCGACCATTTCCTTATTCCATACTTACCAACTTTTTCACTTGTGGGTTCCTGGACATGCGGGATGCACTTCCATTGTTCCATGACCTACAAACAACACCCTAACTTCCGCGATATACAAATTGACTTCTGGACTCCCACATAATCCCCTCTTCCGTGTTACACATTTCGCACTCAAAAGTTCCGATACATATAATTTGACCGTTGGGGCCTCACGTCTCCTCGGGAACCATTGTCACCCTATTTTGAAGCTCCTCCGATCGCTTTCCACACTTGGCCATTTCTTGGAATCTCTTTCGCGGATCGTCGGGTTGGCGGGTTTAGGAAATTTCCAATTCCTAGTCATTGTTTCCTGTGCCTGCCACCTTCATACTTCTTTCCAAGTATAGGAAATAAGTATACAACTTCTCCAGAAACATACAGAAAAGATCTCGCCAGGAAATAGGATACCTACTACAGATTTGAATATATTATCCCTTCTTTTCCCTCTTCTATACTTAACCAAATTCCCATTTCTTTTTCCTTCTACTTTCTCTTTCTGGTTACTTTGTCATTTTTCTGAAAATGTTTAACTGTGTGGGTTGGCAGACTCATGGGTTCACATTTGCACTCATGCTTTTATATCGCGACTATGACCGACTACTTCTCCATTCCATACCTAGCCATCTTTTCGATTGCGGATGCCCGGATAGGCGGGGTTTAGATTTCACTTCCAATGTTCCATGACCTTCAAACAACACCTAGACTTCCGCAATATACAAACTTATTGCTGGACTCCCACATCATACCCTCTTCTGTGTTACACAGTTTGCACTCAAAAGTTCCGAGACCTACAATTTGACCGTCAGGTCCTCACGTCTCCTGGGGAACTATTGTCACCCCATTTTGAAGTCCGTTCGTCCGCTTTTCATATATATATATATAAGGTTTTATTTCTAAATATGCAATTAGTAAGCTTTAATGCTAATAGCTCATTATGCAGGAACCGTAAAAATTGTCATTGATGAGCGAAAGGCTCGAGGAGATATCCCATTAATATGCATTAAACTAAGATTTGCAGAGGGTTATATTATCCTTTCTGAGTGTTAATTTCAAACATCATGGGATGTCGTTCGCGCGTTGTCAGGTTGGTGCATTCACGAAACCTCCAATCCTTAATTCCGAAAATGAGTCCGACCGATCGCGTCCCTATTCCATAATTAGCCACTTTTTCGATTACGGGTTCCCAGATAGATGGGCTCAAGAATTCCCTTCCATTGTTCCACGACCTGCAAACAACACCCAAAATTCCGCAAATATACAAACTGACCGCTGGACTGCCCCATCATGCCCTCTTCCATTTTATGCGTTTTGCAGTCAAAATTTTTGAGACATACAATTTGACCATCAGACCCTCACCTCTCCTGAATATCCTCTATAACCCTATTTTNTTCCCAGATAGATGGGCTCAAGAATTCCCTTCCATTGTTCCACGACCTGCAAACAACACCCAAAATTCCGCAAATATACAAACTGACCGCTGGACTGCCCCATCATGCCCTCTTCCATTTTATGCGTTTTGCAGTCAAAATTTCTGAGACATACAATTTGACCATCAGACCCTCACCTCTCCTGAATATCCTCTATAACCCTATTTTGAAGCCTGTCCGACCGCTTTTCATACTTGGCCATTCCTTACTTGCTCTTCCCCNATTGTCATCGATGAGCGAAAGGCTCGAGGAGATCTCTCATTAATACACATTAAACCAAGATCTGCGGAGGGTTATATTATCCCTTCTGAGTGTTAATTTCAAACATCATGGTTTTTCGTTCGCGCATCGTCGGGTTGGCACGTTCACGAAACCTCCAATCCTTAATTTCTCTTCACTGTACCCACCACCTTCTCACTTCTAAGTATGNATAAGATTTGTTGATAAAAAGATTAGTAAGATTTAATGCTAACAACTCATCATGCAGGAACCGTAAAGATTGTCATCGATGAGCGAAAGGCTCGAGGAGATCTCTCATTAATACACATTAAACCAAGATCTACGGAGGGTTATATTATCCCTTCTGAGTGTTAATTTCAAACATCATGGTTTTTCGTTCGCGCATCGTCGGGTTGGCACGTTCACGAAACCTCCAATCCTTAATTTCTCTTCACTGTACCCACCACCTTCTCACTTCTAAGTATGCAATAACTAATATTTACTACTAACATCTTATCATGAAACACTCATAGAGATTGTCATTAATGAGAAAAAGGCTCGAGGAGATTTCCCATTCACACGCATTGAACCAACATTTGCGAATGGTTATATTATCCCCTCCAACAGTTCATTTCAAGCATCGTCTGGAGAAAACAAACGTTCTCATAAACTTATGGCACCGGCTCGACAATAGTTCTGTGGAGATAGAATGAACATCTTCGGGTGCAAGGACCAAAACTTCCAGTGGTCTAGGGCATATTCTTACTACTCATCCCCTTCCGCCCATAATGAAATAATTTGGACCCCTGGAATTGCTCGTGCAGGTTGTGTCCCTGAAGTTTTTGACTGTAAGGAGCTGGTCTCTTGGTGCGTCGATAATTATATTTCAGGCCAAAGAATTATTCCACTGTGGGACCACTCTCCTTTTTCTTTGTCACCTCAAGTCTTACGCCAGATGTTAAGATTGCTGGAGCCAACATTGAAGTTTAGAGGAGAAGACTCCAAGCAGTTCCTAAAAAAGCATAATAACGGGTTGGACCTCTTGCTCGAGTTCCTGGAAGACCCGACGACAGTTCCTGAAGATATCACAATCTTGTAGGTTAGTTCATTTAGAAATCCATTCTGAGAAATTGCCTAGCTGTTTACAAGAATAACAGGATAAGAATCCACATCAACTATTTCCCGCATGGTTCTTTATATTTTTTATTTCACAGTGAAGCAACAAGCCATTTTTGATTGGGGGAAGCTAATTTCCCTTGAAATCTGTTCCCAATTGTCGAGCTTCAAAAAGGAGAAGAAATTTTATATGTCATCCTACTTGGTTTTTGCGATAGCGCATTGCTGTCTGTTTCCAAAACTGTCTCTGTCCAAGAAGGTAAACTGGGAATTCGACCCAGTAACCTTCTGGTACCAGGCCTTGTGGAGGCACAAGGCCTCCCACTGTTTTTATGAGGTTTTTAATGACTTTGTCTTTGTTTTCAAAGTTTTATTATTAGGAAAGGATGCTCCCCGCATGTCTGACCAGGAAACCAAGTTTTTGGACAGGAAGGGGCACTTGAACAAATGGAGAATTGCAGTGTGATAAGAATTTTTGGCTCCAAGGAAAATCCTTCTCTCCTTCCATGTCACATTGCGGACATAATGTTTGTTATAGAAATAACAAGACAATACAACTACTGGTTGCATCTATTCCATGAGAAGAGAAAAAAATAGTTCATTCTTTTGCCTTGGAAAGTCGGGGACTTCGTGTTGAGGAACGTCAACAAAATTGACGAATTCGCAACCCATTTCAACAACTTGAACCTAAGATATGCTGAAAGGATAAAAGGGTTTCACCCTAATGGATTTTTTTTAGAACATATAGTTGCAGTTGGCTTCAACAATTCTTTTTTCGAGAGATTCCTACATGAAAACAGAGACATTGGCGAAAACACTCCTGCTTCTGACGCCGACGACCTAGACACATTGCAAAGAACCACTGAATTGTACAAGCAATAGGAAAAATGCCTCGGTGATAAGATTGTTCAATCCCGATATACCACTCCCAAGAGTACGACATCCCGAAGCATCGCTCCAAAGACCCACCCGAGTAAGAAAGCAACCCATAATTCTTCAAATGGAGGAGGAGATAACAACCATTCTCACGCTAAAATTGATACTTCTCTCAAGCTTCCCGAGAAGAAGAAGAGAAAACAAATTGTAGGGCAGGTGGAAGAGCCCGAAATTTAAAGTGAGAACATGAAACTTGAGACTCATCTAGATAATGTATTCCACAACCTTGATCAACCCAGAGACGCGATCCAACATAATTTCCCAATGGAAATCTGAGACCGAAATTTTTGATGAAGATGAATCCTTCGTATTTTAGAGCGCTGTTTTTGACAGCGAGTCTAAAAATTTAATTATTTAAAAGAGAGATGTAAAAAATAAGAAAGGAAAATATCGTTAAGAGATTAACCTTGGGAACATGCGGCCGTCCCAAATCTCCCAACTTCACCGAGCAACCGGAGATGCTCTTGATGATTCCATTGGAGGCATTGAGGCCGAGAATGCCAGACTGAAGGACTGAGTCAAGGAATTGGAGGAAGCTTTGATTCCTATGCCATTTCTTTCCAGTCCTTTAGTAGTAGCCATGCTTGCCACCCCTGCAACCAAGTTAAAAGGATACTCCAGCCTCCTCGCATCGTGTAGAGGCTATGTGGAGAAGAATATCAAGAAAAGAATGGATCTGATTACCGAGGCCTGGGAAACATCACAAAGTATGGCTTCCCTTGGAACGAGGGCACATGCTTTGCACGAACATTTGCAGGCAGATTTAAAAAATGAAGAACGTTTATATTTAGACACGATCATCCCTTTTGGCATACATGTCAACAACATGATAGATACGAGAAGAAGACAAGACGATCTCCCCCCCCCAAAACTAGATCACTCAATTAAATGCATGATATAAAGAGAAAGTGAAGAACTTGCATCTCATTGTCCAATCATGTGAACAAGCCATATCAAAGAAAGAAAAAATATTCATAAAGTTGACCAAAATAGACTTAGCCGGAAGGATCAATGAGGTCCAAGACCCCAACTTAATCACCAACTCCTTGCCCTTAACTAAGCAAGCCTTCAATAAACAAGTTGATATTTTTAAGGGGTTGTCTTTAGAAAAGTTTTACAACATCCTTGAATATGGTGAAGATGACGTGGACAACTGGCTAGTCGAATATTCGGTACAAAATGAAGAAATTGATCGGGATTTGCATAATCTTTTTATCGATCTAAGGGAATTAGAAAATGAACTTTTCAACATAAAAATCCGGGATGAGATCAACGTGCCCCCCTTGAGAGGCTACATTGAAGAATGGATCCAAAGGGCAATGGAGCAGGTCGCCGACGAAGGGAAACAGGCAGTTGGCACGATTCCAGTAGCAGTCGATGACAACAATAAAAAGGCATCAGCAAGCAAATAGCAAAAGGGGTGATATGTACCATCACTGTAAGTCTATACTGATCACATCCTGCCTTGTTTATCAATCCAGTTATTCCACCTTTTTAAATATAAATGTCTAGCCAAAGACTGATACCTTCCAATTTCTTCTTTTCAGGTCTTTCTCTCTACCATCGCCCACTTCTTCTTTCCACAATCCTATTTCTTGTACATATTTCTCTTATGGTCCACGGGAGCCCCAATCCCAGTCTATATGACAAATACATTTAAATTTCCAGGAATATGTAACAGACAATATTATTTTTTGATATATTTCAAATAAAACTATTTTTATCTCCTTTTATATTTATGTGCTCAGAATTTTTTATCTTCAACTATGCCGAATGTCAAGAAATTGTGTTTATTTAATTTGAATGTAACTTTATATGTGTCTTCTGTGTTTTATCTTTTTCTCATGCATTTCTTTTTCTCTTGCTATGCATATAACTTTATTTGTCCTGGCACATATAGAGACACACAAGCCAAATGATCTATGAACATTGTACTTAACTCTAATCAATTGGAAGTATACATGAATTTCATAAATACATTGAAGAAATAAAACATGCAAGGTAGGAACGAAAATTTCGAACATAGCAAGTCAGACTACTTGTAAAAAACAAATTCCAGGAATATGTAACATAAATCCTCATGCATATCTAATAGTAATATGTAAGGAATTCTCATGCATATCTTTTTCTCTTGCTATGCATATAACTTTATTTTTCCTAGCACATATAGAGACACACAAGCCAGATAATCTATGGAAATTGTACTTAACTCTAACCAATTGGAAGTATACATAAATCATTATGAATGAATTTCATAAATACATTGAAGAAATAAAACATGTAAGGTAGGAATCGAAATTTCGAACATAGCAAGTTAGACTACTGGTAAGAAATAAAAGCAAGATGGATTATATACTTTCAAAAACTAAATGGGGCTCTAGAGGCCATGTGTAATTTCCTGCATGGATACCACATGTGCTTCATGCTGCTTGTCACGTCTCTGCTGCAGTTTCCATTTGCCTCCGCTACTTTCCCCCCATCCCTATGCATTTATTCCCAATTCAACCCGGCATGGACTACACTGCCATACAACACTTGTTGGCGGTCGAAGCCAAAACTTCCCCTCTATTAAGATTTGGTGATTTGGAGGATATTGGAAATAAACTAATGAAGAATTCCACCACAATCGTTTACTATTCATGTCTTAGATATACAACGAGTTTTGATTGTTTACTTAATTGTGAAGCTAAAGAACATATATCACATATAAGATCTAAAAATATCAGTTATGGTTATGCAAAAGGTGAAATAATAATCAATTTTTATATATAAAAAAATACTTTTCCAAATTTAACTAATTTATCATTCAAAGGTTTTACATCCTCAACATTTAAATTTAAAAGTTATCACTGTAAATCTTTTTATTTTCTTATAAACTTTATTTTTAATTATAAAAACTAAATTTTATTTTGTAAAATTGAAAATGAATTTTTACGTTATCCTATTATTTTTTAACTAAAAAATAATTTTAATGTAACTATATCTTTTCTATCATTACTTTTATCATTTTTACTTCAAAATAATATTTAATTTTGTTTTATAATTTTTATTATTCATCTTGTCTTTTTATTTTAACAATTAGTTTTAATGTTGCTTTATCTTATCCTTATCCATCATTGATTGATAGGCATTTGTTGTTCTTCTCTTATTGTTATCGTATTTTTTTTTAAAGATATATTGACATGTTACCTTTTTAACCATGCTTATTTTAGATCACTGATTTTAATAGTAATAGTTTTTAAATATATTAATAATAATAATATATAGTAGGATATATCTTCAATTAATACAATAATAAAAACAATTATAATATTTTTATATAATTTATATAAAAACAAAATTAAAATTATTTAGATTACAATATTTTTACATAATTTATATAAAAATAAAAATTCATTTTTTTAGATTTTAAATTAAGAAAACATATTTTAAAAAATAAATTTTTTTTGTTTATAGTTAATTTATATAAAAATCTACACTTAAAGTTTAAATAATTTTCAATTCTATAAATTAAATTTATTTATTTTTTTGTTATTATAAGCTTCATTTTCACATAAAATTTAGATTTATCTTCACTTCAACTCAATTTAGGGGTTAGGATGAAACTTGCATGGATACCATTGCTTACTCTTTTTTATGTTAAATTAGTGGAGAGTGCATAATTTACCATGTCTCAAAAATATATCCACATAATGCTATATGAGAACAATAGAAAAGATATATCCACATAATGCTAAAAATATCAATGTTGAGTTTTCTTGAGCATTAAGTGTTATTATAATAAAATCTCCGAAGTTCAACAATGGTGGTTTCTGTAATTTTTCCAGGGGGATTAGGGACATTTCTACAAAGGTTCTTGGCTCTAAATAGGTGAGTTTTTCGGTTAGTGAGTCATGGCGTTTTCTTGGGTAGTTTTTAGGTGGAGCTCTCAGGGTTACCTATCCGACCCCATAATGAAGAGGCGTTAATTTTGGAGATCTTTAGCATTTTTGCATCGAGTTTACTTTGGGTTTACTAATCTATCGGATCTTAGCGGGAGCTCTGTGGAGTCTTCGCTTCCTTCTATTTTGGTTGAGCCTTAATAGGCTTCATTTTTCCTGTCACTTCCACTCGTAAAGGCACTGTCAAGGATTTACTTTGTGGGTCCTTCTGTTTGTTTCCGATAGAGGTAGTGCGGGTCCTCCTACCAATGGATTTCGTATTGTATAGAGAATCTTAACTGTTTTGTCAAGGGGGGCTGTCTTTTCGCCTGAAGGTGCACTGTGGTAGTTGTGCCATCGGGGCTGACTCATTAAGCACTGAAGCAACTTCCTAATGGAAGTTGAAGTCAATGACCTTATGGGAGCTACAGATGAAGCCATCTGGCGGAGGGAAGGGCTCTTCACCTCATCAGATGTGCATGAGTTAAATGCAAGATTTAACTCTCGTTAGGATCCGTTATCACATAAAAAATTGTCTTCTCCACCGGTTTTGCCTCGAGAGGCTTCCTTTCTACACCTAACAAACAAGGAGTGAGACTTGGGGTTTTCAGTAGAGCGACAACAAGGGGAAGTTTATCCTGCGTGTTCTAAAGAGGGACCAGAGGTGAGGCCGGGAGGCTATGGGAAGGTGGTGGGGGGGAACCTTTCGAACCACAAGTGTGAGGAAGCCATATTTCTTCGGAGGTAGCAGGTCCAAACCTTGGATCCCGAACCGTTCTAAAAGAAAACTGATGTTAGGGGAGGACATCGGTCTTGAGGAAACAATCAGTCTATCACTTTGTGCTTTGGTAGGGAATTTCTCTTACCGAGCTAGGTGCACGATGCCTTTGGTGGATTGGGTTAGTAAATTTTGGTATCCATTGTTGGGTTATATGCCTGAGGTGGTTTTTATGACCTAAGGCTGGTTCAGGTTTTTCTTTAAGAAGGATGAAGACTTAGCGCTTATCCTTGAAAAACCTTGGAGTTATGGCGGAGGGAGTTTGATGTTAAAACGCTAGCGTGTAAGTTTCGACCCAGCTATGGACTAGTTTCGATACATACACCTCTGGGTATTATTACCTGGTTTACCACTTCACTTGTGGAATGTGAAGGCTTTGGAAGCCATTGGAAATGTTTTGGGTAAGTTCATCAAAGTTGATGAGGAGGCACTTGTGGCCGCAGACAAAACGTTATGTAGAGTTCTAGTGGAAATTGATATACACACGGGTTTGTTGGAGTCTTTGGAGATAGTGTGGAGAGGTCACCATTGGACCCAACCCTTGGACTATTTGGGCGTTCTGTTTAGATGCTCCTTGTGCTGAAAGACCGATCACCCAAGGAGGGACTGTCATGGTATCTTAGAAGGGGAAGTTTTGGAAGGTACTATGCTGGATAGGTAAACTCATGTAGAGTCCCCTGGTGTGGAATTGTGTAGTTTTAGTCTGAGCGATGATGAGTTCCCGAAACCTTCCCAGCTAGCTCATTTGGATACACTTTCGGGTAAGCTTAAAACCATTTGTCCTTCACTATTTTTTTCTTTAACCTATTGGGAAAGAAATATCTTGGACTCTTCCAGTTCACTTGGTTTGCAAGGGGGATTCAAGTCTATCTCGACCCCTTTTCAGGACCCGACCGATTTTACCATAGAGGCCCCTCACTCAAGTGCTCGGGTTGGGGGGAGTCCAAAATTTGTTGTCTTTGTTGACACTCGGGGAGTTAGTGACCATCACCTAGACTCAGAGGAGGATGGTATCTTCACAGGCCATGATAAGTCACGTGGATAGGAATACTTGTGAGAGGATCCAGACTGTCCGATGAGAACTATTAACACTTGCATTATTCTGGGTTTTAGGGAGTCATATTTGGGGGATAGTGCTATTGGGGAGGTACTCGAGACCCTTGTAACTACTTATAAAGAGGTTCTTTCACCAGTTCAGTTACCTATCTTCTAGGGGAGGACAACCTACCACAAACCAGGTTCCACAGGGGACTCGGTATTGTCGGGTTCCAAGGCGGTGAAGTTTGAGAAGGATTATATGTGGTCAAAGGGGTTAGGAGCAGAGGTTTCTCCTATAAAAACTTAGAGTGCGAGGAAAAGGAAAGAGAAATTGGATTTGCCATCTGAGGAAACACACTTACCTGTTATTGCAGAATTTGGGGCGCTTAGAGGCATGAAAGCCCTGGCAAGAGAAAAACCATGATTTTTCTCTCCTTAAACGTTAGAGGGGTGGGGGGGGGGATCCTGAAATCTGCCTCTCTCTGAATAATTTTTTGGAGGACTACACCAGACATTATTTTCTTACAAGTAACCATGGTGGATATGCACAAGACTTTATGAATTCTTTTTGACCCACCTGGCTTACTTGTGTTGTAAGTGCTGTTGGAACTTCAGGGGGTTTACTTGCAACTTGGAATCCAAATATGGTTGAATTTTCCCCTTTTTTGTGATGTGGTGGTATCCTATTAACAGGTACTTTCTTGGAGCTAAAAATGTCGATTATGCTGCTTAATGTGTGTGGGCCTTATGTGGACATAAAATCTTTCTGGGAAAAGGTGGTAGGCAGGGGTCACTTGGATCACCAAGACTTGATATTGGCATGTGACTTGAACTTTACAGTTGATGCTGGGGAGACGTGGGGAGATATAACACACTTGGATCCCTTGTCGACCTTTTTTAAAGAAATTTTTAATGTTTCTGGTTTGGTAGATGTAGCACCAGATGTATTGGTGTTGACATGGAGAAATTGCAAGAGGGGAGCTGAGAGCATATCAAAAAGTCCGGATCACATTTATGTTGCAAAATATCTACTTGCGGGAGTTTGTAGATGCAAATCGTGGGTGGATTTTCCTTACATTTAAGACAACGCACCGGTTCTTTTAAGACTTGATCACCTCTCACACCCTACTGCATATCCTTTTAAGTTTAATTCCATTTGGTTACTAGAAGAAGAAGTAAATTCTATAGTGGAATAAGTTTGGAAGGACCCTTCTCTACTTGAAGAAAGAGATGCATGATAGAGATTCGTAAATAAATTAAAGTCTTTAAAGAAACATATAAAAGCACGGGAAAAAGAATATAAAAGAAGGCAGGAGGAAAAGCTGGTCCAATTAGAGGGGTAGTTGAATGGATTCTTCATGGACGTAGCACTGGAGATTAGTAACACTGACAGGGAATTACAAATAAAAATCTTGGAAGCCGAGCGCGATAAAATCCTATAGGTAGAGGAAGAGAAGTGGATACTTAGAAGTCGAGCCATTTGGTTAAAGAGTGGAAACAAGAATAATTTTTTTTTTGAAAAAATTGCTAGCTTTCGAAGGAATAAGAACCACGTCTGGGAGATCAGGGATGGGAATGGAGACTTACATGCTGGTCAGGGAGCAATCAAATCAGAAGTGGTCATATATATATATATATATATATATGCAAAATCTAATCTAGTGGAGATCAATGATCAAGTGGATACAACAGACCTTTATGAATGTATTGTGAAGGCCGGGGATTCTCTGATATTAGACAACCCATGCACAAAGGTGGAACTTTGGGAGGTACTCAAGTCCTTTGCAAAAGACAAGAGCCCAGGGCTCGATGGGTGGATGATAGAGTTTCTTATCCACTACTTTGACATATTTGAAGATGACTTATTAAAATTGGTGGAGGACTCCAGACTACATGGCTTTGTGAATAAGTATTTAAATGTGAATTTTCTGACACTTATCCCAAAAGTAAACAATCCCACGTCATTTGGGGATTTCAGACCAATTTCCTTATGTAATTTATGTTACAAGTTGATTTCAAAGGTTATAGCAAAGCCTGTCCTCTCTCAGTCGCTGTCGAAGGAACAATTGGGTTTTCTCAAAGGTAGACAAATCTTGGATGCAATAGGAACAACACATGAATGCTTGCATACCATTAAGGTAAAAAAATTCAAAGCCTTGATATTAAAGTTGGATCTTAAGAAAGAGTATGACTGCATCAATTGGGATTTCTTGTGAATGATCCTTTTGAAATTGGGTTTTAGTATTCCTCTCACAAATTGGATCTTAAGTTGGGTGATCAACACAAATCTTGCTATCTTGATAAATGGGGAGGCCGCTCAAACGTTCCAGAGTGGAAGAGGGATTAGACAGGGCTGTCCATTATCACCCTTGCTTTTCATTTTGATCATGGAAGGACTTAGCCTGTTGTTAAATAAAGGAAAAGGAGAAGGGAAGTTATCTGGGGTGAAGGTCTCCAGGTTAGTCAAGATACTACATTTGTTCTTTTTGGATGATGTGTTATTAATTTCAAAAGCTTCACCCGTTGAGTGGTTAGATATTAAATTTTTTTTATTGACCTTTTGTAGAGCCTTTGGACTAATGATAAATTGGTCAAAATATATCTTTTACTTTGCTAGAGTCACTGGTGAGAATTTAGAAGCATTACAATAAATTTTTCCACATAGTTTTGAGGAACTCAACGAAGGTTTCCGCTACCTTGGATATTTCTTAAAGGTTGATGCTTATAAAATAGTTGATTGGAGATGGATCTTAACACATATTGAAGATACGATTGGGATGTGGTGTAACAGATGGATAACACTAAGGGGTCGATTCACACTAGTTAAATCAGTTCTGGAGGACAACCGATGTACTGGATGGACTTAGCGGCTATTCCGGTCTCCATTATGGATAAAATAAGGAAACTTGTGTTCAATTTTCTTTAGTCGGGGCGATGAGGGGAAAAATAATTATCATCTTTGTAGCTGGGAAATCATTGCAAAACCAAAGCATTTGGGAGGCTAGGGGTTAAGAAACCTATATCTTTTCAATAACACATTGGTGACAAACTCCTTGTGGCGATTCCTGATGAAAGATGGCACATGGAATAAGGTTATTAAAGACAAGTACATTCAACGCAATTCCATATTCACCCATCTTAGATCGGCTCCAACCACAGCTCTAGCTGCCTCCTAGACATGGAAAAATATCTTAAAGTCATTACACTTGATAACCCACTAGTTGAGCTGGAAGTCGGGTTCAAGACACTCGATTATTATTTGTATGGAGAGTATACTGGGTCTGGAAAGTTCATCCTTCTTATCTAGACAGTTGATAGTAGAACTGAATAGAAACAATGTGGTCTATCTCTATCAAGCTTTGGGAGCTTGGAGACTAGGAGTACTCTTGGAACACTGGAAAACCAATGAGGAATTGGGACTGAGGGGGATTCTAGCAGTGGAATGGGATACTTACAAAAGGGCATTGAGTGGAGTGAGAGTGAAATTGCAGGATCATGACGACATGCTCCTATAGACTGGGGGTGACAGATCCGACAATCTAAATGTAAAAAACTTATATATGGCTCTCGCAAAAAATAAACGGTTGATTGTTATTGGGGGTTGGAAAAGATATTTGTGGAAGTGGGATATGACACAAAAGATTAAATTGTTTATCTGGTTATCAAGCGAGAACAAAATCCTAACATGGGATACTTTGCAAAAAAAGGGATGGAAAGGTCCAAATCGCTGTCCATTGTGTTTCAAAGATGCTGAGTCTGTGTATCACATATTTGTATCTTGCAGCTCCTGTTGGGATGTCTGTATGAGGACAAAAAAATAGCTTAAAAACTTGGCTGATTGGGAAGGCAACACATTAAGTGAATGTGTTGAAAATTGGGTAAAAAAGGAGGTGGTTTTCACAACGCTGCCCGCCATTCTTTGTTGGTATGTCTAGTTGGAGCAGAATAATGTAATCTTCGAAGGAAGCTTTCCATCCAGTTTCTCCGTTGCATGTAAAGTCAAAGCAACACTTCCTTCTGGGCCAAATTTGAAGAAGGCCATTCCTTCATTACTTCAAAGTCCGAGTCTCATATCCCCTACAATGAGCTGGTTCGATGGAGCAACATATTTAAATGATCATAGATGTGGTGCGGGGGGTTTGATTAAGACTAGTGCAAATATTGTCATCAAGTGGACTTTTAACTGTGGCTGTGGGACTAATACTAAATCAGAACTACTTGGTGCATGGGTGACCCTAATCTTGGTGGCGCGATTGAATAAATAAGTTATCAAGGTAATTGGAGATTCAAAGATTATTATAGAATGGTTGAAGGAAAAAATAAAGCTACATATTGCATCATTGATGGGCTGGATGGACATAATTAATAGGCTCAATAACTCTTTTAAATAGATCTACTTCACCCATGTATACAAGGAGCTAAACATGGAAGCATATTACCTCTCGAAGAGGGCCCTGGTGAAGGCAAAAGGAATGATAAATTACAACTTCTGGGTAGATGGAAATGAAGGCCCCACTTCATTCTTCTATATTTATTAACATCTTACATATACTTTTTGGGTCATTTTAATATCTGGAGAATTTGGAGGATAGGCTCATACTTTGGCGCAACATAGTAATATTTTGACTTGTTCTTGGATCTTTTTCTTCAGGCAATACGTGTTTTGTTGTTATTGTAAGCTCTATGTTCTGAGTATCAGACAATAACTTTTTACTTTTGAGTAAGGTTTTATTTTGTATAAGTGAAGAAATGAAGCTATGCAAAGAATGCAAGAACTATGATGATATATGTAAAGTGCACATTTTATATCTTTATAATATAAAGATATTTTTTTCTTGTTGAAAAAAAAAGTGTTATTATAATAACAAAAGCAGATTACTTTACAACCTACATGGTTACCTACTTGTATATGAACATACATAATGTGCATCAACACTCCACTTTCATATGATTGATTGGTGCTTGAAGATATTATTTTCTTAATTTGGTTAAGAAATATGAAAGCTAAGGGGAAATTGAAAAAACTTATGATAATGAATACATAAAAGATCTTCGTTTATCTACGAGGACATACTAATTCCACAAGGGTGTTTCCTATTATTCTATGTTTTGGTCTTTTTTGCCGAAATACGACGACCTAAATCTACACGAAATCACATTTTTTTATTCTTTAAATTGCATTTTTGAATGCAAAAATGGATTCAACCCGTTGAAAAATCTCCAAGGCACTCTGATTATACAAAATTAATCACTGAAATATGTAGATCCAACAATTTCTCATATTTATTTAATTTAATTACCTTAGACAGATACTTACAACATTGCTGCTATTTACCTTATTTACTACATACATCATCTATTTGAACAAAATGAAAACATATATATTTTTTTTAAATCCACATTATCTAACTAATGTTATCCACCCACCTCATTAAAGATCTTTTCAATTTTGATAATATTATTAAAAGGAGAAGGCACTAACGCCATATCCACATCACACTCCTCCAAAAATAAATTGGAAACTAAACCTAAAATATTTGACACTCCAAAAATAAATTGGAACCTAAAATATTAATCTCTACATCAATTTACATGATATTTTGAAAATATCCATAAACACTTTTCCATAACCAATATTCTCAATATTTATTTCTTTTAATTTAAGTCAAAGTGTATTAACATTATTTCTATAAATAACTTAGTATTAACCAATCATATAATAAAAAGTCATATCTTCATAATTTAATATTTAAACTAATAAAAAAACTCTAAAACTATCTTATCAAATGAATAACTTAGTATTAACAAATCCTATAATAAAAAGTCATATCTTCGTAATTTAGTATTCAAACTAATAAAAAGCCTATAAAACTATCTTATCAAATTTCCATTTATGACAATACACTTTATATTTAAATTGACCTCTTTGTTGACAATACACTTATTTTTGTTAATCGAAAGTCCTTTCACTCTTACAATATAATGATTTTTTTTAATAATTCTTAATATAAAAACGATTATTTAAAAGTATTTTATATTACTTTTTATTTTTAAGTAAAAACCATCATTTTAAAAAACACTTAAATTAGATTAACTTATTTCAAATTATATTAACTTATTTCAAATTATATGATTTTTATAATTCTTAATATAAAAACCGATTATTTAAAAAATATTTTACATCATTTTATATTTTAATATAAAAACCATCATTTTAAAAAACACTTAAATTAGATTTAAGTATTTTAAATTATATTGATTGCGAAATTTCCAACACATTTTTAGTGATTGCGTAATAACAATGAGTAGGTAAAGGTGGACTATGTAACTCATTCAAAGCTTTGGTGTTTTCAATACAACCCTTTAATAACATAAGTATATAAAGGTGGAATATAAGGTAGTGGCAGACATGATTTAACATATTTCTTTTTCCATGCATCATAACATTAACAACTCTGAATTCTCTATCAAGATAGGGAGTTGATGATCATGGAAATTTTCGAAAGGATTAGGGGATTATTAAAAGTATATGAGATTATTGGGGTAGGAGGTGCAAGTGGAGTGATCTATTTTTTTTTGGAGGATACCAAACAATTAAATACGAAATACAAGTGGGGCAATGGGGAAGCCAATAATAACAAGAGGAAGTATTGGTAGTTTATTAAGCCTAAAACCTTGTCATTTATTTCATGGCAAACATAAATTAGATGATTAATATAGATTATATGAGATTATTGGGGTAAGAGGTGCAAGTGGAGTGATATATTTTTTTGGAGGATACCAAGCAATCAAATATGAGTTGGGCATTGGGGAAGCCATTAATAACAAGAGGAAGCATTGGTAGTTTATTAAGCCTTAAACCTTGTCACTTGGCTCATGAAAAACACAATTATAATTATTGGAGATTCCTTTATGATCATCAATACAATGAGAACAAAAGAGAAAAAATGCCTCCCCCTTCCTAGCCAATTTCCTTCTTCAATAAAAAAAATCATATCACAATATTTTGATCAAGCTCACTTCTTCCATTTGTACTAGGAAAACAATATAGAAGTGGAAAAAATGGAAAATAAAGGAGATATGTTTACATAAGAAAAATAATATAGAAGTGGACAAAATGGAAAATAAAAGAGATATGTTGACATAAGAATTGTTGCAAAAATTTGGGTTGGAGGAGGCCTCCATGTCACTAAATTTTGTCCTATAAAAGCATGTATGTTGAATTTTATGTTTGATGGGAGGGACAATTCATTTCAAGCCCACCCCACTAATTCATATCAAGCCCACCCCACTATCTTTTGTCAATTCATATTAATGAAAGGGGAGGTGCATTCAAAGCCCCCCACTCCCCAAGCTCCCATCAATCTCTCACATGCAACTCTAAGCTTCCACTTACCTCCTCCTCTTACGCATTGTGCCCCCACCTAGCCTTAGTTTAGGACATTTTTTAAGGATTCAAATACTATACCTATGTATAGTATTCTAGGCGACTATTTTGGTTTGAAAAATCATCCATATAGATATGAAGATGAATATTCACTAAATAAACATATAATTTACTATTAAAACTTGTAAAATTTTGACGAATACTATCAATTTAATCATATTTATGTAAAAAATAGGCGAATATTATCAATTTAGTCATACTTGTGTAAAAAATAGGCGAATAGGAAGATCCTTTTGTGACTATTGGAATTGTTGTGTTGTTGTTAGGTGTGAGGTATCAATGATGTATATTTTGAAATGTGGCTACGGTTTTCCTCCACCTATAATAAAATTTAGGGTCCTCGAAGGGTTTTCTTAAGTGAGTTTTGCAATTCTTACTAAATTGTAAATTGTAATCTTCACCACTCGTAAAGATGACATGCCTATTGTGGAGCACATGTTTTGAGTTCTAGTTGCTGGTAGAGGTGTATATGTTTCAATGTTGTTGAGCAAAGGCTGCAAGCATGGAAATTTAAAAATGCTCCTGATGTTTATGGTAAAGATATATGTTCCAGATCTATATCCAAGCTCTCTAGTCATTCGAAAACTCAATAGCAGTGACAACACACTTGAAGCGTTGTAAGTTTACTTGTGCGCTTTTTGGAACCAAGTTAAAATTACATTGTAAACTGGTGCATGTTTGGTAGCAGCCAAGACCCTTCATTTGTTGAGTTTTCATTGTAAAGTTAGGGTGGAGTTGCAAGAAACCCCATGACCTCTAAACATGTCTTTAAAATGGTCAATATAGTCACCATTGACAAAACCACTTTGCAGTCTATCGTGACATGCTTGCAAGTTACGCAAGCCAAATCAACACTGCTGCAAACTCATACTTGTCTTCTCCACAATGCATTTGAGCTAAAGAATCTTCGACAACATTTTGAACCGATCCTTGTTCAGAATCCTATTTTCGAAGACGATGAAGATGATGATGTTGATCTAGACCAACAACTAGTGCATGAGAAACTCAATGAGCCATATCCAGATTCAATTAAAGATAAATTTCAACTTCCTATTTCCATGCAAATCATTAGACCTTGGGAAGAATTCAAAACAAACACGCAACTAATATCCTTTTCATATCCAATACTGGTTCTATGCTTGTTCTGTTTGATTTCTTCCCAAGGTTTGAGGATCTTCTTGGAAAGAGGAAGTTGAACTTTATCTTTACTTGAATTTGGAGATGGCTCAATGAGTTTCTCCTGTGCTAGCTGTTGGTATGGATCAACATCATCATCTTCAACTTCTAGCTAACTTAGTAAATGTTCTCGGAACCATTGAGCCTAGATCAGGGTTCCAGAGTTTCTAGTCACCCTTAAACCACCAGGTTGGTTTGTGGTCTTCCTTAAACCACCATCACCATTTAGTAGAAGACACCAAATTTTGCTAGCCATTTGGTTTGTGGTCATCCCAAAACCACCAGATTCAGAGAGCACATTCATCCATTGATAACTGCACACTTCCATACTTCTGCTGCCCACTTTTAGTTATCATCTCTCACCTTGGACTCATATAGACCCCTTTGGATTAAAGGGTGAATGTTGGAAACACAATACGTTAGGGTTACAAACTTGATGGAATATGAAGAGTCAAGCTATTATAACATATTTCAGGAGTCGAAGAGATGTATGGGAATACAAATCCAATCGTCAACATCATTGTATTTATATTTCTATCATATTGATGAATATAAGAGAAAAGAAAGGTCATAGGCTTATGGAAGCACCAATAGTGATGGAAACAAGGGAGATATCAATTACTTGGCCAATGGGAAATGATCCAAAAGAAAATGGTAGAGATACAACTTTGACCCTACATGAATTTGCAGGGGAAAACTTTAGCACGATGGAGGACTTATGTGCCTCCCTAGATGAAATCGAGATGATGATATATTCATTAGAATATCAACTAAAACAACAAGAGAAACCAATAGGTGCACATTTTTCCCAAGAAATAAAAGACAAAGAAAAGTTACACAATGCTGAACTTGATGAACTCAGAGCCAACCATGCACAGGAGACATG
>SNQJ01S0009440.1:235673-277341 GCA_010110895.2 Picea sitchensis | reverse complement strand
TGTACACTATTATCTCTATGTGTAACAAGAATAATTTGTTAGTGTATCATAACACCAATGTTAGGATATTTAGACACTTAGGACTTAGTTAAGATAAACTTGTCTAATGTGTCGTTAGGTAAAACTATGTTCTTTAGTATGCATTTGTAGTTAGGTAATCTGACGGTCGCAATATGTTCCCAACATAAAGTGATCTGACAGTTCATATTCTCCTCGATATTAACGGCTACATTGATCTANTAAATTGTACACTATTATCTCTATGTGTAACAAGAATAATTTGTTAGTGTATCATAACACCAATGTTAGGATATTTAGACACTTAGGACTTAGTTAAGATCAACTTGTCTAATGTGTCGTTAGGTAAAACTATGTTCTTTAGTATGCATTTGTAGTTAGGTAATCTGACGGTCGCAATATGTTCCCAACATAAAGTGATCTGACAGTTCATATTCTCCTCGATATTAACGGCTACATTGATCTATGGCTTAGCACTCGATTGATCCATGATATTTATTTAAAGAGCATGGAGTTCATTTTTTCGATGATCGATTGTGAGAAAACATCTCGTAAATCTCTTTGTAATATTTTTCTTTTACATTAATAAATTGCTCCAAGTGGCCACATTGGTTGAGACCATGGATGTTTCCCCACGTAATTTTTACCACATAAAAGCATCGATGTGTTTATCTTTGATCTATTTGTGTTAGTGGTTACTAAAGTTGTTCGTCCTCTATTGGAATACCTTTTGTTTTTTAACATGGTAACAGAGTGCATTTGAAGACTTGCTCCCATTGTAGATTGAGATATTGAAGTTGTGTTGTCGCATCTCTGTTTTATATCATTTATGTACATTCCTAGGCTGAGAGGATTGATCCATTGTGTTTAGAGCACTCGTTTCAGTTATGAACACTTTTCGCTTCACTCAAAAAGGTTTATGTTTTCCCAAAATACGACCATTTCAATCAAATATGGAGGTACAAATCCTTAATACGCCCTTTTAAATTTTTGCAAAGATAATATTTCGGTTTTCTATTTTTTATTTATGGGTTTCTACTCTTTTCGATATGCATATGCTCATAATTCTACACTTTGTACGATCTCAGAAAATCAGAAACAAGGGGAAAATTGCATTTTTCGGTTAAGATCATTGAGATCTAACCCTTGTTGTCGTCGAGAAGCGATTTTTTTTATTTTGAGAAAAGAGTTGTTTATGAGCACGACCTCCAAGGTCATCAACAAAAACAACCCCAATCCTCCTTCTTAACAATATAATGTGTTTTGCACTAGCTCACTTGGTTAAAAGTTGATTATTAAGTAAGAGGTCTTGTGTTCAAGACTCTTTTTTGTTACTTTTTTTGAAAAAAATCATGTATCCATTGTAAAGTGTATTTCAATTAAATTATAAAAGTGAATCACTATAAGTAGCTTTAATATTTTAATTTAAGTTATTTATTTTGGATTCAACTTTCATTTATAAAATAACTTCATTGTAAAAGTGATCCCCATGTATTCTATAAAAGTGGATCACTTCATAAGCAACTTATTTGTAAAAGTGAGGTAATTAGAAGGAGGGGTATCACCACGTGGACCAACTTTTACTTTCCATGTGGCTCTTTGGTTACCATTTATGCCTTTTTTCAAAAGGGCGTAACTTTCACATCTGAAATCTATTTTCAATGTCATTTTTTTAACAACCTATTTTTCCGAGAGCATTCCATCTAGACCATCAGTTTCAAATTTTAAATCCATGTTATCTGCAAATTTAATATTGTTTCTCCCAGTGATATTTTTCTTCTAGTGCCAACTAATTCTCATGGAAATCCCATATGGAAGATGTATTAAGAAGTAAAGGATTGTACTAGAATAACTTGGGAAAAGAAAAAAAACTTGTTGATGATGAAAAGTATGTCAAATGGGTTAATAGGAATGATGAAACACAAGGGATAATCTGAATGTCCATCTCTCTTAATTTAAGGTTTCACCTTCAAGCAATTGAGAGACCAAATAAATCTTGGGAAAATCTTAAAGTTGTGTTTGGTAAACACAATATTACTCAAGCTCACCAATTGAAAAATTAGTAAATTGTGTTGTCATTAATGTCAAGGGAAGATAGGATTGTGACAGTCATTAAAATAAAATATATGGGAGACTCTATGATTTGATGAGTTATTGCATATCTACTCTATGTACATGAAGGTGAGAGGACAGAGGAAGCATCCAAATTGTTACAACCAAAGAGAATATAAAGAAGCATCATGTGTGGTTATGTGTGAATGAAGACAATAGGAACGAAATGACCCTAAAGAAATCAAGGAACGAAATATGACAAGGGGAGACTCTAAACCAAAAAAATAGAGGAAGCGTCCAGAATACAAATTGGACTAGACAGAGGACGAAAAGAGTAGAGAGTCTTTTAGCTGCAAGAATATTGTGTGAAAAGTGTAAATGTCTCTTTGCGAATAAGAAGAAATGTGAATGGGAGTCGAAGGAGAACGATTCTAGATGAAGAATTGTTTTTTGTGGCTACATCAATGAGTGATCACAATTAGGGAGTGCAGCTAAAGCCTGGACATGTATTGAGTTTGGAAAATGCGATATTAGGTCCTATTAACCATATCGAGATAAAAATCCAAATCCCACATGCACAAAGAAAAAAAGTTACAAAGGGTTTGTAAAGAAAACGTGAAAACACATAGTTTGAATATGAACGTGAGCTACAGAACCCTACACAAAGTGTTAAATTTTTCATGAAAACTATGGACCTGGAATGGGTTAAATAGTGACCATTGATCATCGAATATCAATGGATAAGATCAAAGGACTAGAGCCCAATACCCAATGGGCCAAATCATCCATGTCATCACCATGATAACAACCTCATGAGTGTCAGGTGTCTAGTCAGATGAGTGCCACATCAGAGGAAGTCCACGTTGGTGTCATAACAAGCAGCTCTACATATGTCACGTGCAGTACCACATGTTAGGACACCTATTGATGTGATGTAATCCAATACATAAAGAATAATTCCATGCGGAAGCCACCTCATCTACAACATCAGCACAAGAGATCTCAAAAAATGACTAAGTATCAAGACATCGCGGAGATAATGAAACGGCAGAGAATCGGGAGTATCTGAAGAATGAGAGTGGACCCGCGATAATATTTGGAATAAATAAAGAAATGAATAAGTATCAAGAAGGAATCGATTTGATGAAGATGTTCCATAGATCCCAGTGAGTTATAATATGATCGATCAGAGGAAGATGTCCCAGGGACCCATGGTAGGAGTTCGAAAATCAACTAAGTATCAAGACATTGTGGATATAATAAAGTGACGAATAATTGGGAGTATGTGAAGAATGAAAGCGAACCGGTGGACCCATGGTGAGATATCAAAAATTGTCTCTAAGTATGAAGAATCAGTGGGACAGACGGAGTCACAGATGTAGACAGAAGAATCGAGAAAATGCCTTAGACCCGTGGAGAAAGGATTGAAAAGTTTCTAAGTATAGGTGAAAAATATGTGTGACAAAACATGAAGGTGCATTATGAAGGCCATGAAAGGTAGAATGAAAATTCCTTAGACCCATGAAGGAATGCTTGAAAATCTCCTAAGTATAGGTGCAAACTAAGTGTGGCGGAACTTGAGGATGTAGTTTGGAGGCCGATAAAATTTGAAATGAAGAAGAGCTATGGATTAGACCTACGGTGATCCGGATTTATAAATGGAACGAAATGAAACATAGATGTATGGAAAAAAAACACACAGAGATACAGTAAAACTTGACTTCTATTAATAAAGAGAACTTGTTGGAACTGTTAAAATGCAGACTGAAACAAACTTGCTTGAATGGTGGTAGCTTATCTCTGAGAAGAGATGTGATGGATACGCTCATTTGAAAGAAGATGAGTAGAATGAGGATCCAAAGGAATTTGTAACATAAAACATAAATGAGAAAAAACAAAACGTCCAAAACCCTAACCCTGGGAGATAAAACACCAAAATGTTTATGGGCCCCAATGGGGATATTTGATACGCCAACTTTTCAAGGGCGTAAGTTTTGCATACGGTCTTCGTTTGGGGCGCTCAATACACCGTTGGAAATGTATATTTGAGGATTACATATTCCATTCATCCTAGAATTTTCCTCTACATCCATGTTAGGCTATGTTGAGCTCAAAAAACATCATTTAGGGCCTCAAAATTGCCCCGGAAGTTTGGGACCCGAAAAACTATAGAACAATTGCCAAAATAGAAATTGTTCTTTGATCCAGTGTGATAGGTGGGTGGACACCGATATCCATATGTATAATTCCTACCCCCTTAGGAATAAATTTTCTCCATTATGTTGAGCACCCCCATCATATGGGGAAACTTTTGTTGAACTTGGCCTCGGGTGAGCACTTGCCTTGGTGCAGGAGTTTCCCTGCTCTGACAATACGATAAAGTTGGATCCTTTATTGGTGACTACCCTTAATATGAGTGTCCCTAATCCGATCAATGGTTGCATGTTCCATACATTCAGGGTTGATCTCTATCAATTTCAACTGCTCTGCGATCTCCGATGTGTCCAATAATGGTGGGAAGTATGGTCGAAGGAGGTCCACATTAAACACTAGGTATAAGCCAAGGAAGGGGGGACTACTTAGCTTAAAATCATTGTCACCCATAGCCTTGGTGATGGTTTAAGGTCCATAGCGAAGTGGATGAAGCTTTTGATGGTGTCATGTAAGGCGCTCTTTTTGAAAATGCAACCAGACCTTGTCTCCCACCTAAAACTTATGCGGCACCTGGTGTTGATCATGGCATTGTTTGTACTTAGCATTTTCTTTCTATAAAATATCATGGACCTATTTTCGGATGTGTTGAATCCATTCAATAAACCTGGTGTCTTTGTCGGAATCAGATTAAGCATGGGATGATTATGCCTGTGTGGATGCAGGGGGCAGCGCGACATCAGTGGAACCCACTGGTTGAAATCCCAACCCCACTTGAAATGGATTGTAGCCATTCGAGCTATGAAGGGCTTTGTTGTAGTTGTGTTGAACATAGGCGAGACTCTCATCCCATGTGCACGAATTTTTGGAGTTGTACATGCGCAAGATATGCACGATCATTATGTTGATGACCTTTGTCTGGCCATCAGTTTGTGGGTGGAAGGCGATGGATTTGGTGAGATTGGTGTCCAAAAGTGACCATAGGATGGACCAGAATGTGCTTAGGAACATACTATACCGATCTAATATGATAGTTTGTGGTATCCCGAAGTGTACCTACACCCGTTCGAAGAAGAGCTTGGCAATGGCCTCCACTGTGGTATTCTTCTTGCAGGATGTTAGGATGGCCATCTTAGAAAACATATCAACCACCAAAAAAACACAGTTGTTTCCCTTCTTGGTGGAAGGAAGTCCCGACATGTATTCCATCAAGATGGATTCCCATGGCCTTTCAGGAGTAGGTAGAGGGGTGTACAGGCCTTGCTTGTTAGTGGTTGGTTTTGCAATGGTGCAAGCAGTGCAATACATGATATACTTGTTGACGTCCTGGCACAGTTTCGACCAATATAAATGCTTATGTAGTACTGCCATGGTATTTTCCATGATAAAATGCCATGCCATCCGACTGTAGTGAGCTTCCCAAATCAGCTTTGCACGCTCGCTTGAAGGAACACAGAGGTATCCCATATGGCATAACAGTTCGTCCTGAAGATGAAAGCCAGTGGCAATCGCACATGTGCCCATCATCTCTTATAGAGTTGGGCCACTTGAATGCCTCATGGACACATGAGTGGAGCACCGTGTTTAAGACTGCAAATGGAGGTCGATTGAGGCAATTAGCGACATGATTGGTGCTCCTTGTCTTATATTTGATGTTGAGATGAAATTGTTGCAAGTATGTGGACCAATTTTGATGGCGTTCATTCTGTAATTTTCCTTTTGTCTGCATGAACTGCAGAGGCTTGTGATCAGTGTGGATGATTGTCTCCTTCCCAAGAATGTAGTGCTTCCATTGTCGGCAGGCTTGTACAATGGATACATTTGTTTTTCATAGGTGGGGTACTTGCGGACGACAATTGATAGTGTCTCATTATGATATTCCATTGGATGATCGTGCTAAGTGAGAACTACTCCCACGACATAGTTTGAGGCACCGGTCTCAATCTCAAAAGGTTTTTACAGATCGGGTAAGGAGAGTACTGGAGTTGAGCACAAGCGATTTTTTAGATCATCGAACACTTGTTTTTGGGACTTCCCCCACATGAAATTTGCCTTGCCACCACCCTTGGTCACTTGGATGAGAGCCCATGCAATATGGGAGAATCCCAACATGAACTGCGATAGAAGTTGGAAAGTCCTAAGAAACTTTGAAGCTTGGTTAGTGTGGTTGGGGTTGGCTAGTCATGAATGATATGGATCTTGGCTAGATCGACATACACACCATGCTCATCAACAATGTAGCCTAGGTATTGGACCATGTTCATGTCGAAGGAGCATTTTTCCAAGTTAAAATATAGCTTGTGTTTCCGCAGAGTGTGAAGGACCTTCGGAATATGTTGCAAGTGTTCTACCCAATTATTTTTTAAGATGAGGATATCATCCAGGTATACCACCACAAAATAATTGGTAAAAGGACATGATATATCGTCCATCAATCTCATGAAAGTTGTTGGATCATTTTTTAAAACAAAGGGCATGACTATCCATTCGAAAATACCTTCTTTGGACCTGAAAGCAATCTTCCATACATAATTCTATTCTATTGGGACCTGGTGGTAGCCAGACTTTAGTTCAATCTTACCGAAAAATGTGGCTCCCTTCAGCTGGTCAAGAAGGTCGTCAATTCGGGGAATTGGTTACCAATTCCTGACTTTGATTTTGTTTAGTTCTTTGTAATCAATGCAGAGTTTCCAAGTCCCATATTTCTTTTGCACGAGTACAATTGGGCTCCCCTAGGGTGAGGAGTTGGGTAGGATGTGCCCCTTTTGAAGCAGATCTTGGATGTGTTGCTTGATTTCCTCATTTTCCATCAGAAATCAATGATATATTGGTCCATTGGGTAGAGTTGCATCGGGGGTTATATTGATTGAATGCTTTACCTGACAGTGTAGGGATACCCGAGTGGGTGAGGAGAAAATGTATTTTTATTATTCCATGATCTTTTCCACCTGCTTCTGCTACATGGAGAGGCCATGGATGTGGCTATGACCTTCTATTCAATTTGAGAGCAAATCATTAAGAATACAAATTTCTCGATCTGGGAAATGACCTTCCTGCATTTCTTAGCAGAGATCAAAGAAATGGCGGTAGGCGAAGCTACCTCTAGTATCCTATACAATTGTCTACCCAAAGTAATAATAACATTGTGAGGCCTAGACTCACATACAACATGGTGATTCCACAAGTATGCTTGGCCTAAAATAACATCACAAACTTCAAGGGGGGGAATATCACACAATACCTCATCCTTGAAGGGCTTGATGCCCTATGGCAGACAACACGGTTGGTTGATGTAGAGAACTCTTCCTTGCTAGAGCCACCTGATGGTGTAGGATTGTGGGAGTGGTGTCAGTGACAAGTTAAACCGATTGACAACCTCTACTGAGATAATGTTCTTTCGACTTCAATTATTGATAATGAAATGCAATGGATCACCCTTCACCCACGTTTGCGAGTGAAAAAGGAATTCACCTTCCTTCAGTTCTTCTTGTTCACTTGGTTGGACCTTGGTGGTAGCGGTAGTGGCACTAGGTTCTGCATCAATGATCTACTTCCCCTTGTATGTATCTGATTCAGAGTCAGAAATTGCCTCTAACTTTGAGGCTTTCAACTCAGCCACCAACAACTGATTCGAGCAACATTCATCGGTGTTATGCAAAATGATTTTGTGGAATTCACACCACTTCCCCGTGTCTTTCTTTGTCTTCTCATTACCCTTATTTGTTTGCAGCTTGGATTGTTTTTCATGAGGGGTTCCATCCTTGCTCTGTCCTTTATTCTATGGTTTGGGGCCGCCTTTTCCCTACTTCTGCTGTGAAGAATTCACAGATCCAAAATCTTTCTTCTTCTGTTTAAATTTATGCTCGATTTTAACAGCATACCGATAAACTGCGCCCATTGATGAGATGTCCAGAAACTTTATTTTTGTTTGGATGTACCTATGAAAATAGTCACGGTACTTCAACACCAATTTTCATTCTAAGTCTTTGATACCTAGCTTGGTGCACAAGGTATGGAAGATATTTGTGAACTTTGGTACTATCTAGTCCTTTTCCTGTCAAAGTGTGGTCCATTTTATATATTGGTCATCGTAGATTCCATTAGGGTAGTATTGTTCCTTAATAGAATCCCTGAAATAATCCCAAGTGGGTGCGATCAAAAATATTGTAGATTCATCAGTGTCCTTTTGCTCACAGTAAGTCTCCCACCAATCCTTGACATGGGGGATAGCCTTAAGGAGCGCAAAGGTAATATTTTCTCTATTGGAAAAATTATGGACCGAAAAATTCCCTTCTAGCAGATTCAACCATTTATCTACAGCACCCACATATATCTAGGCTTCAAATAAGGGGATATCAAAATTGACTTGTACCTTCAAGGGGGCGGTGCCTCCAAAGTGGATACTTGATGAGGATGTGTCATCGGTTGGAAGTTGTCGAAGGATTTGTGCAAATTTATTCATCATCTCATTCCTTTTCCGCACAAGGGCTTCCTAGAGCAATAGTCTAAAAGGATCTTCTGCTCCATCATCTCTCTTTTCTTCTACCATGGGAGGTCGTCGTGATCAACAGGGACAGTCTTGCAAGGGCTCAACTACTTTGAGTCCCAACTCTTTGTACCCTGACCTCATTGGGGACATGTACAAAGAAACAAATAAAGAGAAGACCTCTCTAATACCATTGATACGGATTTATAAATGGAACAAAATAAAATACAAATGTATAGCAAAGAAACACACAAAGATATAGTAAAACTTGACTTCTATTAATAAAGAGAACATGTTGAAACTGTAAAAATGCAAACTGAAACAAACTTGCTTGAATGGTGGCAGCTTATCTCTGAGAAGAGAAGTGATGGCTACGTTCATTTGCAACAATATGAGTACAATGAGGATCCAAAGGCATTTTTAACATAAAACATAAATGAGAAACCCTAAACATCCGAAACACTAACCCCAGGATATAAAATGCCAAAAGGTTTGTGGGTCTCGATGGGGATAGTTGATACATCAACTTCCTGAGGGAAAAAAATTTGCATACGATCTATGTTTTGTGCGCTCGATACACCATTGGAAAGGTATAATCGAGGATTACATATTTCGTTCGGCCTATAATTTTATTTTGACTACATGATAGGCATTGTCGAGCCCAAAAAATGTCATTTAGGGCCTCAAAACGGCCCCGGAAATTTGGGACTTTAAAAACTGTAAAAAAATTGCCAAAATGGAAACTGATATTTGTGCCAGTAGAATAGGTGGGTGGCCAATGATATCCACCTGGATCATGTGATGAAACCATGAATATAGATAGATGGTCAAGATCAACCCAAGATATGATCGGATGGTGGCTATAAGATGAAGACCAAGCGGTCCCAATATGATAAGAAGAATAGATTGACAATTGAGATATAATAAAGGGAAGATCGGACGGTTGTTGAGCATCGAGGGTGTGTTGTGTGTTTTTGGTGGGTGGTGAGCAAATCAATGGTTGATATATGATCAAGGACATCATCCAACGGTAGTTTTGCAATGAAACTTGTGTAGGATGACCAGCAAATAGGCTATGTGAGAAATGGAAGGTGATCAGGACCGGTTTGCAAGCCTAATTTAATGGAGAATAGAGGATCTGGATTTGACTTTTTGAGCCCAATTCCTTCTGTATGTGGAAAAATACATGGAGGTGGGAAGTGTATAAATAACAATTCCATGTTTGTTGTAATAAGTGAGTGGGAGAAGTGGATTGTGTAAAGAGAATCTATGAGGTTCTAAGGTTTGGGGACGTCAGAGAATGAAAGGAAGATAATTAAATTGTCTAAGGATGGTTGGGAGATGAAAGGACAAAAGAAATTGTGAATCTATGCAGATTATGAAATGTGACAGTAGAGACAAAACAATAGACTTGTGTAGGAGAAGGCTTGAAGGAAAGAGATAATCTGGTATTGTTAACATCTTGAGGAGATTGATATTTCCAGTAAAATTGGTATCTACAAACAGTGTTGAGTTGGTGCTTATTTAAGGGGATCGGTGTCTCTTGTAGGTGTGTGCCTATGAATTTAGCAGTTGTACATTGGTGCCTACGGGGAGAACTGATTTGGTGCTCATTCAAGGGGATTGATGTCTCCTACAGGTTGGTGCCTGCAAACCTTATTATTGAGTTGGGGCTCAGGAGAAGATATTGGTGCCTCCTGGAGGTTGGTGCCTGCAAGAATTGTAACAGTAGGTTGGTGCCTACCATATTTTATAAATAAAAAATTTTGTGGTTTTCTCCCATTTGGGTTTCCACATTAAATCTTTGTGTATTGTACATTACATGTTTGAATGTACATTTTTCATTAACTACTTATAATTAGTGAAGTAACAAATTGGTAAAGATTGTAAGAAAATAAAAATTGATCTTATACTAATTCATCCCTCCTCTTAGTATAAGTAAGTGTGCCAACACAAATGACTTTAAATCCAAATTATTTTTCTTGCATTGAAGATTACTTATCTACGTTCAAAACACTTAGACTTTTGTGTATAGAGTTCCAACTAGATCTGAAGGAAGATTGATGCATATATGTTATTCTTTATAAGCTTGGTAGTACATATTATGTTTTTGTATCTACCTTTTATGAAACTAGAGAATCTCTAGGGAGTGCTTATAAAGAACCCTCTCTTGAGTCATTTTATGATCCTCTAATTCAAGAGCAAGATAAGATTGTGCAACTTGGACTAATCAGCAATGCAGGTACATCCAACAAATCCTTAGTGACCCAGCAGAAACATAAATACAAGAATCCCAAGAAGCAACATCCTCGCCAAAACAACAAGAAAAAACAAAGCTCCCAAACCCTCTCAACCAACTTTCACACCTAATGGTAACAAAGGTGCAAAATCTAAAAATAAGAAGACTGACAAACATTGCAACTTTTGTGGGAAATTTGGTCATGTGGAGTCCAAATGTTTTAAGAAGATGGAATCTTTGGAAGCAGCGATGAATAAGCACAACATCAATATTGATTCTTCTTCTTATAACTCTTCTTCTCATGGACATGCACTTTCTGCTTTTGTTTTCTCCTTCAATGCAACTTCTACTTATCATTCTAATGAGTGGCTTATTGATTCTGACGCATCTTATCATATGGATAAGGATAAATCCATATTTTATGCTCTTAATGAATGTAACACCAAGAAAATATGTGTTGGTGATGATTGATCACTTAGTGTTGTAGGGTATGAAACTATTCATGTAGATAATGGTCATTTCAATGATATATTATGTGTTCCAATTATTTTCTGCAACCTTCTATCAGTATATCAAATCACTCATTCAGGTGAAGGTAAGACCGTAGAGTTTTCACCTCACCAAATTGTTATCAAGGATCTAAAAGATCCTAACCATGTTCTTGCAACTGGAATTGTTGATGATATTACCATTTTGTACAAGTTTGACAAATTTGGGTCATCATCTTTTACACCATTTTTTGTTGCTCATAGCCATGACTTGAGAAAACTTTGGCATGAGTGGTTTGATCATATAAACTATAATTCATTGCATTAACTATGTAATCAACAGATGGTGATTGGTCTTCCTCTTATTTCTTGCAAAGAGTTTTTGTGTCGGTTGTGTTCTCAGCAAACATCATTGGGACAGTTTTGACAAGTGTGCCTCTTGCCACACCTCGACCCCTTTGTAGCTTGCTCGCAGTGACTCGTGTGGTCCATTTTCTTCTCCTTCGTTTTTTGGGTGCAAGTATTTCTTAACTTTAATTGATGAATTTTTTAGATGCACTTGGGTTTACTTCTTAAAACTTAAGAGTGAAGTGTTTGACAAATTTTTGGCCTAGAAGGCCCTTGTAGAAAAACAATATGGTCAAAATTTAAAGGTTAAGAACAAATAATAGAGGTGAATATGTAAAAAAAAATTACAAGTTACTGCACTGCATAAGGCATCCAAATGCAACACATTGTTCCATATACACCACAAAAAAATGGTGTTGTTGAGAACAAGAGTCGCACATTAAAAGAAATGGCTAATTATATGATCCAATCTAAGGGATTAAGTCTTAATTATTGGGTGGAAGTCATTTATTGTGAAAATTACATCGTAAATCACACTCCCACAAAGGCTCTAAAAAATATAACACTGAAAGAAGCATGGAATAAAATTAAGCCAAATGTAAGACACTTTCGTGTATTTAGCAGTGTAGCATGGGCTCACAATCTTGATGAAGAAAGGAAATTTTTACAGCCTAAAAGTGAGAAGTGTAATTTTGTTGGTTATTTTGAATATGTCAAAGGTTATAGACTTCTTCACCTCATTCTAATGAAATTATTATTAGAAGAGATGTTAAATTTGATGAAAATCTCTTGGCCTGCAAACCTAATTCGGCATTTGTGCCTTTTTCGTCATGCGCACCACCTTCATCATTGTGCCATATTCTATCCCAATTTCGGTTTCTTCTTCTTCAAATGATGATAGTGAGGATGAAAATTTTCCTCAGCCTACTCACCTTCCTCCAAATGATTCCATTGAACATGAACCTACATCAACACCACTCCTTCCTAGATGTGTCTATTCAACATGAGAAGCAGTTGGTGATCTTGTCGGTGATCCTTCAAAATGGGATTGAACATGTTCACAATTCCAATGAGCCTCTTCTCTTTTGGCTCAATTTTCAGAGACTCATGAACCAGAGACATGTAGAAGCTTCAGGTCATCCAGATTGGGATACAACAATGAATGAAGAGTATTGTTCTTTAATATAAAATGACACTTGGGATCTTGTACCTCTTTTGAAATGAAGAAAACTTGTCAAACATAAATGGGTGTACAGAACTAAGTATGCATCATATGGAAGTGTTGAAAGACACAAGGATCGGTTAGTTGCAAAAGTGTTCTCCCAAGTTGAAGGAATTGACTATAATGAAACCTTTGCTTAGAAAAAATTAATTCCATCTACCTTGTTTTATCCCTTGCAACCTCACATAAATGGGAGGTCCATCAGATGGATGTTAAATCTGCCTTATTGCATGGGAATTTGCAAGAAATAATCTACATGGAACAACCTCTTGGATATGTCCAAAATGACTCCAGCCTTGTTTTCCACGTTAAGACATATATTTATGGTCGTAAGAAAGTTCCTCGATATTGGTATGCCAAAATGGACTTCTTTCTTCTTGATATTGTCTTTTCTAGATGTCATTCTGACCCTAATGTATATACCAAGAAAGAAGGAATCCATATCATAATATGTGTTATTTATGTTAATGACCTTATCCTCACTCATAGTGACCCAAAAATTTTAAACCATGTGAAAACCATCCTTAAGAAGAAATTTGAAATGAACGACTTGGGATATTTGCACTATTTCCTTGGCCTCCAAGTTTTGCAAACCAAGGAAGGATTTTTTCTTTCCTAGTCTAAGTATGATTGTGACCTTCTTTGTTGATTTCACATGGAATATTCTAATCCAATTCCTTCTTCCTTCTAGTCTGGAGTCAAACTTTCTACCACATGTACTTATCTCAACGTTGATGCCACTTTGTACCGTCAGTTAGTTGGTAGCCTCTTATATTTGACTCATACCCATCCTGATATTTCCTTTGTTGTTGGTCATGTTGCCCGATATAAGCAAACACCCCATCAAAACCATTGGAAATTAACTAAAAGGATATTTTGTTATGTTTGGGGTATAGTTCAATTCGAGATACATTACGGTTCAAGGGGGACTCCTTTCTTTGTTGGTTTCACTAATTCGGATTGGGGTTGCGACCCTGATGATTGAAAGTCTACTGCAGGTTATGTTTTCACCCTTAGTTCAGGACCTGTCACTTGGGCCTGTAAGAAACAACAAGTTATTTATCTTTCTTTAGCAAAATCGGAGTATCGAGTAGTGGTTAATGCAATTCATAAATCCTTGGGGCTTCTACAAATCCTTTCAAAGTTTGGATTCCAGTAGCAGCATCCAACCACCCTCTGGTGTGATAATCAGAGTGTCATCAATCTCGCCAAGGATCTAGTTCAACATCAGCACAGAAAACACATCAAACTACACATGCACTTCAGCAAAAATATCATTCATGGTAGAGTTATTGAAGTGTTTTTTTCCCTACAGAAGATCAAGTTGCAGACATTTTCACAAATTCTACAGAAGTGAAGTTTTCCAAACTTCGATCTATGTTAGGAGTTCAGGAAGTTGTCATTAAGGGGGAATAGGATATAATGCCTCCTTCTTTATCCTATTGTGTCACCTTTTTAAATCCTTAAATCCTATCTCGAGTTATTCTTAGGGGGGAATGTTAGGATATTTAGACACTTAGGAGTTAGTTAAGATCAACTTGTCTAATATATTGTTAGGTCAAAGTGTGTTTCTTTAGTGTGCATTAGTATGCATTTGTAGTTAGTTAATTTGACGATCATGATATGTTCCCGACAGAGAGTGATACAGCGGTTCATATTCTCCTCAATCTTAATGGCTACATTGATTTGTGGCTTAACACATGATTGGTCCATGATATCTATTTAAAGAGCATGGAGGGTCATTTACCAATGATCGATTGTGAGAAACTCTCTTGTAAATCTCTTTGTAAGATTTTTCTTTTGCACTAATAAATTGCTCCAAGTGACCACGTTGGTTGGGGTCATGGATGTTTCCCCATAGGGGTTTTACCACGTAAAAAAAATAGTTTGTTGATCTTTGATCTGGTTGTGTGAATGGTTATTGAAGGTGTATGTCCTTTGTTGGAATACTTGTGTTTTCGAACAACCAAAACCATCGCCATTCATTCCTTTGATCCCATACAACTTCTAGTGTTGTAACTTGGCGCTGGTACCAGTTTGTAACGTACCTTCATTCTTAATAAATAAAAATAGAGTCTACTAGTCTAACATTTCATTGATAGTAGTAGTATGTAAATCAAAATACAACATACTAAGACCATTTACAACATAAAAACCCTTATTCTTAATTACTATGATAGATTTTGGCATTACACCAATCAAGAGAAGGTCAATACTTCCATCTTTAAATGCAAGGTCTAGATTGTAATTCCTCTAGACAACAAAATCAAATTGAAGATCTCAATTTAATTAAAACTAGCACTTCACAATTTTCCACATAATACATTTTCAAAATGGTGGCACTTAAGCATAGATATCATAAGCATATGATTCACATATTGACTCTATTTCATAAGTTCATCAATCATCTCAACTCACAAATTCCTTGGAATCTATTAGATGGAGGTCTTGTTCTCTCAAAAGAGGAGAGACTTATGGTTTAGGGTTAAGGTCCTTAAGCTCATGCATATAACACCTTCTCCCTTAACTAAAAGTGTGATTCCATGATCATTAGGGTATTTTTTTTTGGTAAACACACAGGGAAAATTGTATTATCTTAACTATTGAAATTCATACAAAAAATATTTAACTGTTGGTATGCCACTGGGGAAACCAGACCAGCAGCATAGGAAAATATATTTAGTCCAAACAGTCTGAGACAAGTTTTTCCTATCTTTTGTCTTTCTAGATATGAAAAATATAGATAGTTATGAATTCTACTAATAGTAAAAACAAATCTATTGTTGCGGTGCATTATACGAAAAATGTAAAATACAAATCATATTGATTATCCAGTGGGAGGAGGAGCCTGGGGCTCCTGAGGAGGAATAGGTGACGTTGTCATGACTGTCTAGACTATTGGCGTGCATGTCTGGATTATTGTTAAGGTTGAACAGGTGGAATGGAGACAAGCCAGGACTTCACGAAGGAGCAGATGAAATTCGTCCAATTGAAGTTGAATGGTACTCTGCACATTCCCGTGAATCTATAGCATTTGACCCAAGAGCATTTTTATATGCTAGAAAAACTCTGTTGTTTTCCAATATTTTGATTCTCATCCTCTCGAACTGCCAATATATGGCACCCATGTGATGATGGCTTCATCAAATTCTTGCATTGGAGTCAGATTTCTTTCTAGACGAATCTTTGCTTCCACCTCCACCAATCGATATTGGATGTGGGGCAAGGTAAATTCCTAAAATATGGTTGTTGTTACATGTGCTTCATCTTGCACATGGGTTCTTAGAGTGTGACCTTTGTGTGTGCTTGAGGAGGGCTCTGCCATAGAACCTCCCCCTCGTTTATAGCCTTGTTGATAACCTCAACAAAGAGCCAGCATTTCGTCAACGCTAGAGTTGAAAACTAATCTTAGGTGGAGTCAAAGAAGGGTGGGTGATGACTTGCTCAACTGTCTATGTTTACATTGTTCCTCCACTAGCTTTTTTCAAGCCTCATGTATCCTTGAATTCATATCCGTCCTTCTAATGTTGGGAGATACGTATGACCCCCACACATTAACTTCCTCGATTTTCATGCTTCTGGTGCGTACAAGCCTGGAGGATCATTAGGGTCATATTAAACATAAGAAGTGAATTTGTTAATCTATCGGCTTCTTGCATCATTATTCACTAATACATGGCTATACATAATAGAATAAAGCCTTACAGAAAAGGAACTTGAAATATTGAGGCCAAATCATGATATAATCTAGCATATAATAGAGGTGAATACCTCACAATAATCTTTAAAACCATTTACAACAATTACACAATAATTTATGCATATCGTTCATACAATTTTGGGGGTATGGTGGATCTAGCCTCCTCCTCCTTCTTTCAAGAGGCCAATGTGAGAGTAAACATTTTTCAAACCAATCAAAATCCAGCTCATTTAGTCCCTTAAAAACATTCACATCAAATGCCAAAAATTTGCATATACAACAAACACAAATTGTCTGGGATATGGGAGATTTGAGAAGCCCTTCTTGACATAACTCGATTTTCACATTTTGGGGAATGAAACAGATGAATCTGATTTTGAAATCCGTTGAGCATATGGGTATTAATGTCAGCTACTTGTTAAAATTTAAATGCCAGCAAGACCATAACGCTAAGTTATAGTAGAATTCCATCTACAACCATTTTGTATTTTTAGGGGTCATACCAATAAATCTGAAACTGATTTTTTGTAATCATATAAATATTGATATCATCTACCTTCAATTAAAATTTGAACTCCAATGGACATCATGTGGCCAAGTTATAGTGGAATTTGATCTACATCCATTTTACATTTTTAAAGGCCATATAGGCAAATCTGAAGTTGATTTTTGGTGAGCATGTAGATATTGATATCATCTACTTTCTATTAAAATTTGAACACCAATGGACATCGTATGGCCAAGTTATAGTAGAATTTCATCTACATTCATTTTGCATTTTTAAAATCCATACATGAAAATATGAAGTTGATTTTTTGTTAGCATGTATATATTGATATCAGGTACTTTCTGTTGAAAATTGAACGTCAGTGGACACCATATGCCCAAGTTATAATAGAGTTTCATCTACAACCATTTTTCATTTTTAAAAACCATATAGACAAATCTGAAGTTGATTTTTGGTGAACATGTAGATATTGATATGAGCTACTTTCTATTAAAATTTGAACTTCAATGGACACCATATGGCCAAGTTATAGTATAATTTAATCTATAGTCATTTTGCATTTTTAAAGGCCATACAAGCAAATCTGAAGTTTATTTTTGGTGAGCATGTAGATATTAATATCGACTAGTTTTTGCTAAAATTTAAACATCAACGGATGTCGTATTTTCAAGTTATAGTGTAATTTAATCTACAACCATTTTTCATTTTTAAGGACCGTACAAGAAAATCAAAGGATAATTTTTGTTGAGCATGTGAGGATATGTACTAGCTAACTCCACTACAAATTTGGTATTTATTATACTTCATACAGAATCATTGTACTAAAAATACAAAATCATTTTTTAATGCATTTCTACAAACAGTTTCCATACATGAGTTTTATCAATGCATTATCATACAAATTTTGCAATTCAATCATTTATAACAACATCCATACACTTAATGGCATCTAAATATTTTTTATGGCATGAAAGAAAATTAAATAATGCTAACATGCATGTACATTTCATCATGATTGAGATCTTAATCAAAAAGAAAGAAGAATATACTTATTTTTCATCAAATGAGCTCCAAGGCAACAGACTATGGGTGAATCGTTTTCCTCCCAACCATACGCAATCATTTGTGGATTTCACCCCTATGTTGGGCTATGAGAGCACTAGGGTGAATAAGAGTTGTCAAAACTCCCAAATCACTCTTCTCATTACCAAAGGCTTCCAAACCAACTCAGAAATCCAAAAAAAGTGTAGATATTGAAGAAAGTACTTCCCTACTCAATGTTGATGTATAACATGGATTATTTTAGGGGATAAATTTCGCCAATGGGCTAATTTTCCATCGTTTTTCCCAAAAAAATATTCGTCAATTTCCATTTTTTCTAAAAACAATTCACCCAAATTCCTTAGAATAAAATGATTTTACCAAAACAATGCCAAAATTTTATAGAAACTATGGAAAACCCTTAGAAATTTGAATATTTTTACCAAACTATCGCCAAACATTTTACATTTTGCATATTAAGGACTAGTAATATTAGCTTGGGTTTCTACATTTTAATATAAATTTCCATCCTTGAAATTATCCCTGTTGTATAATTCCACATGATAGTGCCTCTTTCATCCCTCCATGGATCCTATGATAGCTAAGTTTCCCTCTTCTCATCGAGAACTCTATTCTCTCCTCAAGAAGTCAATTTTTTTATCCACCTCCTTTTCCTAATTCGAATTTTCTTTTTTTGCATGAATGAAGGAAAGGGAAAGGAAAAATCATAATCCAACTCTTCCACTTCCTTAATGATAGAGATCAAGAGTCCTATTTGAACTATCCTTGATTTCATGAATATAAGAATTATTTGTTTCAATATATGAGGTAGGTACTTAAGGATAGGAAATAAGTACTTAAAGTAATTAATCATTTCGCTAGGCTCATAATTGTAATATCATAAATATTAACATAGTTACCAACTTAATGAGAACTGTCACCTCAAAACGAGAACTATAGCCCTTAAAACCCATATTTTTGCATAAAAAACATGAAAAACAACCCCCAAATCAAAAAGTGGTGCTACTAGTAGCACCATTTTTTGTAACCGGGTCAAAATTACAACTTTTTTCAAGCATGGGCTTAAAGGATCAAATGGCTTCTCAAACAAACATTAAAATCAACCCCCAAATCAAAAAGTGGTGCTACTGGTAGCACCATTTTTTGTAACTGGATGAAAATTACAACTTTTTTCAAGCATGGGCTTAAAGGATAAAATGGTTCCTCAAAAAAACTCTAAAATCAACCCCAAAATCAAAACGTGGTGCTATCGATGGCACCAATTTTTCTGACCGGATCAAAATTACAACTTTTTTCGAGCATGGCCTTAAAACATAAAAGAGTTGCTTAGAAAAACCTTAAAATCAACACCTAAATAAAAACATGACTCTACCTAAAGCAAAATGTTTTGTTCTAAACGTTAAAATTACAGCTAATTACGACCTAATTCAAAATGTGGCCTTGACAACAAATCCCTACACAAATAAAAAACCCCCAAAATGGGATCCTAAATGGTCACTTGAAAATTTATTTACTAACTTCTTCTTTTTCCTTACATTTACATTAAAAAATAAATGAAAAGAAAAGGGATCCTAAATGGTCACTTTGAAAATTTATTTACTAACTCTCTTCTTTTCCTTAAATTTACATTAAAAATAAATGAAAAGAAAAGAGAAAATCTTCATTAGTCATATATTTTTAATGAAGACAAAAAATACATTTAAAAATATATTCAAAATCCAAATTAAAAAAAAAAAAAAAACTTAACAAAATGGTGAAAACCAAAGAAAAACTAAAAATAAATGAAAAAAAAATAAAATTTGGTCTGAAAACAATAATTTAAGACAAAAATAAGTTTTTTCGTTATACTGAGTGTCCTAAAACTGGGTGTCATGGGTGACTTCATGGGCCTTCCAAGGCCATCATCCTAGTGGAAAGGGTACAACCCCCCTGGGTACAGGCCTGCTAAGCTGGCTCTAGTGGAACATCCTCCTCTTCTCCGGTGCAAATCCTCTGATCTGTCTCTGCCCCCTGTTGGGGTCTCAGCATCCATCTAGTGGGATTTCAGCCACATGGAGGTACGAACTAATCATCTCCCCATGTGTGCATGTCCATATGGGTACCTTCCATCGGGTATGATCCTGCACATCAACAGATACGCCCTCCATTTTCTCATAAGTCACAGGGATCATACCAACGTCAATCACATATAATCATCAATTTTATTAAACATGTGCAAAAAACCCATTTTACCTGAAGAAGTGCTCAAAGACATTATACTAAACTGCAAGCCAAGTTTGGAAGAAGTGACAGGGAGTCCTATTGGGCTAATGCTCACTGGATGTGGAGTGTTTTCGGGAGAGATAAAATCCAAGCCATGTGAGTGGATGAAGTGGATAAGGGATGTATGGGCAAGGGGTGCAGTGATAGCAGGGAAATGCATGGCTTACCTGTGGGTGCCTTTGTAGAGGATGAGTTGCACCTGTCATGGATGAAAATGTTTCCAAGCCCATTCATTCCTTTTGTTTTTTTTCTTATTGTTTTTTCTTTCAAGCAGCTAATCAGGGGACACTGCCCTGACGTGGTGACCAGTGGTGGCAATGTTACCCACAAGAACTTTACGGAAATGAGAAGGTTGGATCATGATGAGACACCCTTTCTCTTGGCTATGCCACCAAGAGCCACTACCCTAGCGTGGTGACCAACTGCTAGTAGTGTCATACTGTTAAATTCCCATGGAGCTAATAGGTTGGCTCGTGATGAGACCCCCTATACTTTGACTAGGTCTTGTTTTATTATTTTTTATGGGTCCCTATGTTTCTTGTTGAGAATCCTTTTACTGATTTCTCGGGGATCCCTGGGCGAAGCATCTCGAGGTTTCATTTTTAGGCTTTTATCTTTTGTCAGCTGCTTTTATTCTCTGGGCCTTTAGCCCCTTCTTCCCACAAGGTAAGGTACAACCCTTAAATATTTGGCCAACCCAATGCCCGAACCAGTGTAATGGGATGGATGAGCAGGAGAAATATGGAAAGTGGTAAGTATGGTGGGAGTGGACGATGGTTTCTCATGAATCCCCCCAGTGGCAACTCAAAACCTATGGGCACAAGCTTACTAGGGCATCCTGTCATTCCCTCCAGATATGGTCAAGTGGATAGGTATAAGATCCAAGCACCTGTTAGAAACAAAAAGAATCAAATGCATATATTCAAAGGTTTTGAAGATCAGAGTGACACATACCATGATACCCAGACTCATTACCTCATGGAGAAAGATCCACGTCTGCTACAGGATCAGGCTGAGGTGATGGATGTTGTTGTTGCTGAAAAAGTGGAGGTGTTGAAGAAAGAAAAATATGGGCCCTACAAGACCATGCTCAATTCGATTTGGCTCTCGGTACTACATGTCTAGGACCTGTGGGTCTCGAGACATAAGCTCCTTAGTTATCCCTAAACTGGGGATAACATCTGGCTACAACTCAGGGACATGTTTTCATCGTAGAGCACATGAGAACCTCAGCATCTCTGGCATAACCTATAACCTACTTGATCTCAATCATGAAGTTGTTAGCAATCATTTGGGGTGGTTATATCACCCCTGGCTCATATATATATAAAATAAAGCAATCATATATACAAGTGTGAAAACAAACTATTCTAGCATGAAATGAAAATGGTATATACAATGAATGTAAATGCCTACTTACCTGTACTTACTTGTCAACTAAATCCTATGTGTAGTCAAATGACCAGTGAAACCATCCTAGCAATGTCTCACAATACCTGCCTATGTGCTTCATCATAAACCAAAACAGTAATAAGTTAAGTACAAAAATAACATGGGTTAGAGAAGGCATCATATCATCGGAAATTGTAAGGTCTAGCTCATGGAGGCGGGTGGGAGGGAAAAAGTGGTGCCAAGACATACTCTTAGGAAAGTGCTCAATCCATCTCAGAAAAGGATCGTGAAAAGTAAAAGGTTCAAAAGACCGACTCGAGGATTTTGAATGTTGGTTACCTTTGACATCTTCACAACTTGAGGCCTGAGAAGGGATTAGAAAGAACTGAAAGGATGACCAACAATTCCTTAAGGGGAAGCTGGAAAACTGTTATAATAAGCTTTTTCTTGAGGTACTCAACTTTTCCCTAAAATCCAGAATGGTTTTTTGTCCTACAGGAGACTTGGGATAAGGGACATGTTTCCAAACATACCTTTAGAGACATAGCGAGGTAAAGTAATCAAAGGGAGGTGGAAAATATTATCACAAGTATCCTGCTTCAGGGAAGTAACTTCCTCACTTTTATCAAGATCTGAGAAAAACAATGGTTGATAACTTTCTTCATAGAATAAATCTAAGTGCTCAGAGGAAGAGTCATCAAAGTCCTCAAGGTATGACCAAAAATTATTAGGAGAACAAAGCATCAAGTCATCCTTGGGTGTCTGAATAAAATTAGTAATCATGTCATGTTCTTGTTGCTAAATGTCAAAATTATTAGTAACTTCATGTGATAAAGGTAAAGGAAACTTTTAGGAATGACCCTCAATGTCATAAATGGGATCCCCGTGATATCCATTCACATCCCATTGACGCTTCCTGACATGTATGAATTCATTAATATTATCAACAAAGTCATCATCTTCATCATAACATGAAGGGTTTAGAAAATCCAACACTTCTTCACTTTCCACATCATAAGATAGAGAATCATTAAAAATTTGGAAAGAGAAGTAACTCACCTTGCTTACTTCTTCCTGTGCAAGAGATTCAAGCATTCAGATATCTTCATCAAATGGAAGACTTGCCTCTACATCTTCTAGCTTGTCCAGGGGCTCCATTCCTTCTTTACTGTTTGAATCATAGAAGAAGGCGTCATCAAAAAATCCGAAAGGAAAATGACTCACCTCATTATCTTCATCTTGTGCAGGAGAAGTAGGATCTTGGACAGCTTCGTCGGATGGAGGAGCAATTACCAATGTTTCATCCTCATAAGTCACTTCTCTAGTTTCACTGCATTCTATCGAATCATGGGAGAAATCCTTCTCTTCTTCAAGGGGTTGACAATTTCCTTCATAAATCTCTTTATTCATATCAGAAGGTTCATGGTATTGAGCATGATATACATCACTGAGATCTTCTACAATCTCAGTGGTGAATCCTTCGTCCTCTAAGGCTATTGTGAGACTATGAAGGGCATCTTCATACGTTTGGCAATGTGGTTTGGCAAATTCAATAAACCTACTGATGAGGTGTAAGAAAGAGGATATACCACTATATTCACAACAACCTTTAAACCAATCTTGCAAAAAGGATGGTAGAGAGAGTATGAATAATTTTACCAGAACATCCTCCCCTCCCAATTCTATCTCGCTCATATACTCCAAAAAATCTACGATGTGAGGAATTGGGAGGCCCCCAAATCTTGGAGGGTTGATTAACCATTTTGTATCAAAACAAGTTGGGTATCCTTGAAGGATTTTGAAATAAATAGTTGGATACACTTGTTCCCAAGACGCCATGATCCCATAACTTGGAAATATCACAGAATTGGGAGTAAGGTGGCACCTAGGAAAAGGTTAGTGGAGTCGCCAGATAATTTTCTTGAAATTATCAAAGGAATGAGGGAATCACCCTCAATGGAGTCACCAGGTAATCTTGTAAGACAAAGGTTCTTGGATAAGGCTTACCGAAAAAAGTGTTGTTGAGGAATTTGACTCAGTGTTCCCCGGAAACGGCGCCAAAATGTTATTGCACAGTTTGTACTTAGAATTAAAGGAAAGGTAAAATAAAGTCAAAATGACGTAACTGGAGACTATCCTATCATAGTCACCTCAATAGGATAACTCTTTCTATTTAGGGTGGTAGGCCCAGGGGAGACATCCTTGGTGACCTGGGGTTTTGAGAAGGAAAAGGTTTAAGGCTAAGTAAAAATTTCCCCCCAAGTCACCGCCGATCAGAAAGTCCGGCTAAACAGCCAATAAATATAATAATAACCAGAAATGTACTTGCCCGGAACAAAGCAACAAGAAACTATATATTTGCAAGATCACTTGTTGGTTAGTACTTCATATAATTGGAGACTTTCTGAAATAAAGCAATTGACTGATAATATTTGATGAAGCAACGCAATGATGTATAGCAGTGATGATCACAATATGTTACTTCACAATAAATGCTTTTAAAGAAGCTTCACAATGAGAAAGAACAATTTATCATCAATGTCACAATACCACATTCATTAGAAGCAAAGACTATTTAGTCAATCTTTGAATTGCTTTAAATAAGTATTAAAGGCTGCAAAGTATAATTATAAATCAAATGTATAATGGCAGCAATAGGGTTAGTAGGTTAGGGTTAGAAGTTATTAGTATTTGTTCAAAGGTATTGGATGTTTGAAGTTTGTGATCAAGGCACTCAAGCATAAAGGTCTTAGATCAATGCATTCATAGGGAAAATGGAGTCAAAATAGCGGCAAAAGTTGAAGGACAATATTATAATAGTAGGGGCCAAAGACATGAGGAGTTTGATGAGGTGTTGATAAGCTAAGGCCTCAACCATCAAACTCTAGGGGAAAACGGTTTACTAAGGTGTAGGCAACCCTAGGCCTTAGCACGTTTTCCTCCTTCTTTAGCTCAATAACAAAGTAAAATCGGTTATCATGAAAAGAAAACGGTAGGGTGTTGCAATGGCAAGGCCCTAGCAATGTCTTCAACAAGTAAAAAGGCTCCTTGGCATAATCTAGTAGGGACTTAAAATAAGGACACCAACATGTGCTTATTTCTTAGGGTTTATTCTAGCAATTTCATTAACAAAATGCAAGCAAAAATACCATAACCTTTCAAGTAAGGGAAGGATTTTAGAAATTCACTTACATTTACCATGTATTCTTCAAGCCAAACCCTAGTTGTAAACCTTCCAGCAAGAAAAATGCCAAAAATAGCCAAAATAAGCCTCCTTCAACAAGTGCGCACTAGTAACTTCAGCCAAAACCCTAAAGGAGGGCGGAAATTTCAGACCTCACACAAATGTGAGTGAAAGATATTGATTAAAATAGAGTTGTAGCTCTCTTACTTATACCATATCAATGACCTTAATTAAATTTTAGGTCACAAAAAGCCGACAAGGCCAAAAATACATAATAATACGGTTTTACATTAAATGTCATGATAAAAACCTAAATCAAGCATAAATGAAGACATCATGCCCTTTTAGGGTGATGTTATCCCCTTTTAGGGAAACGTTTGCCTCCTGGAGCAAAACGTTAAGCCCCCTTGGGCCTCCAGAAGCTGCCACACGTGCCACAACTGCCTCCCAAAACCTCCACAAGCACTGGATGATGTCATGAGTGTCCTGGGTGATGTCATGGGCCTTCCAAGGCCAACTTCCTGGTGGAAAGGGCACAACCCCCCTGGGTACAGGCATGCTAAGTTGCCTCTAGTGGAACGTCCTCCTCTTCTCTAGTGCAAATCCTCTTATCTGTCTTTGCCCCCTGCTGGGATCTCAACATCCATCTGGTGGGCTTTCATCCCCATGGAGGTCCAAACTAATCATCTCCCCATGTGTACATGTCCATTTGGGTACCTGCCATCGGGTATGATCCCGCACATCAACAGATACGCCCTCCATGGACTCATAAGTCACGGGCATCATAGCAATGTCAATCACATCTAATCATCAATTTTATTAAACATGTGCATAAAACCCCTTTTACTCGGACAAGTGCTCAAAGACATTATACTAATCTGCAAGCCAAGTTTGGAGGAAGTGACAAGGCGTCCTATTGGGCTAATTCTCACTGGATGTGGGGTGTTTCCGAGAGAGATAAAATCCAAACCATGTGAGTGGATGAACTGGATAAGGGATGTCTGGGAAAGGGGTGCAATGATAGCAGGGAAATGCATGGCTTACCTGTGGATGCCTTTGTAAAGGGTGAGTTGCACATGTCATGGATGCAAATATTTCCAAGCCTATTCATGCCTTTTGTCTTTTTTCTTATTTCTTTTTCTTTCAATAAGCTAATCAGGGGACACTGCCCTGGCATGGTGACCAGTGGTGGCAATGTTACCCACAAGAACTTTATAGAAATGAGAAGGTTGGCTTGTGATGAGACCCCCTTTCTCTTGGCTATGCCACCAAGAGCCACTACCCTGGGGTGGTGACCAGCTTCTAGTAGTGTCATACCGCTAGATGCCCATGGAGCTAATAGGCTAGCTCATGATGAGACCCCCTATCCTCTGACTAGGTCTTGTTTTATTATTTTTTTATGGGTCCCTCTGTTTCTTGTTGAGAAGCCTTTTACTGATTTCTCGGGGATCCCTGGGCGAAGCATCTCGAGGTTTCATTTTTAGGCTTTTATCTTTTTCCAGTTGCTTTTATCCTCTGGTCCTTTAGCCCCTTCTTCCCACAAGGTAAGGTAAAACCCTTAAATATTTAGCCAACCCAATGCCCGGACCAGTGTAATGGGATGGATGAGCGGGAGAAAGATGGAAAGTGGTAAGTATGGTGGGAGTGGATGATGGCTTCTCATGAATCCCCCTAGTGGAAACTCAAAACCTATGGGCACAAGCTTACTAGGGCATCCTATCATTCCCCCCAGATATGGTCAAGTGGATAGGCATAAGATCCAAGCACCCGTTAGAAACAAAAAGAATCAAACGCACATATTCAAAGGTTTTGAGGATCAGAGTGACACATACCATGATACCCGGACTCATTACCTCATGGAACAAGATCCACCTCTGCTACAGAACCAGGCCGAGGTGATGGATGATGTTGTTGTTGAAAAATTGGAGGCGTTGAAGAAAGAAAAAGATGGGCCCTCCAGGGCCATGCTCAAGTCGATCAGGCTCTCGGTAATCCATGTCTAGGACCTGTGGGCCTCGAGACATAATCTCCTTAGTTATCCCTAAACTGGGGATAACATGACCTTTGTGTCATGGAAAGCCACGACAATTCCAAAAAAGGATCCCGAGTGTCCCAAATTTCTATTTATTATTATCCTTCTGGTCTCTATCCCTAACAATAGCTTTTCGATTTCTAATTATTGCCCATTTTCCTTCTTTCCTGGCTTTTTTTACCTTTTAAACTTCCTTCCTTAATTCAGTTTGGTCTTCAGTAATGAGGTCTTCATTTATAAATATTCCTGACCCTTTTAAACTCGGAGATTTATTAACTATGCTATATCTATGGTCATTACAACTTACTTTGACACGGATCAACCTATCTTTGAGATCAATTATTTTTCCTAGCCTCTTTGCTTTTATGAGGTAAGTTGTATCAATTTGTGATTTAATTTTTAATTCTTCTTTTACTATTGTTAGCGTATCCTCCTCTTTTTGTTCTTTTATACCAAAAATTATGAGGTTCAAGGATCTTTTGTTACGCTCATGGTCCAGTTCGATTAGCTTATTCATTTCCTCTTTGATGGTTTTGATATACAATTTGTTTTCCATATTACTGAGGGTCAAATTGTTGGTTAGTTTTTCTTCTAGCTCTTTAATCTTATCTCTCAAGTTGTGATTTTCTTCGACCCCTCCTTCTTGGGTTGAGTGTTTATGTTTTTCCATTTCTTGAATTCTATCCTTCATTGTCTGGAATTCAGTCTTGAACCCTAAGAATCTATCATCTATTTGAGTTTGAATGGTATCTTTAATTTTTTTATCAATCATTGCCTCTAACTCTATTTGGAGTTTTATGTCTCTTTCTTCACTCCTTTTTTCTAATGTTTCTAACTCTATTTGGATTTTGGCATCTCTCTCTTCTCTTCTTTTTTCTACTGATTCCATATAATCGTAAAGGAGCTCTAGGGTGATTTTGGAGGGCCTCCCCTTGTTAGGTTGAGTTTTCGGAATAGGTGGTGGAGTGTTCATAATATATGTTTTATATATATATCTTATATGTTTTATATATACATAAAACATATATATGTTTTATATAAATTTGAATTTTTTTATATATTAATGAATTTGTTTTCATTTAAATTTTATTTTTTAAGATTTTTTTATAGAAATTTTATTTTTTTTTTGTAATTTTAATGACTTTTAACTTATTTTTGTTAATTGTTTTTTAAATTTTGTATCAAAATTTTAATTTTAATTTTTTATATATATATATATATTAATTTTTTAGGTTTTTTCCACCTTTTTAATGTTTTTTTACCTTTTTATTAATTTTTTTCTCATTTTCTCTTACTTTAGATATATATTTTTTAAATTTTGTGGTATTTTTTTCCTCTTTAGTTTTTTTAATTTTTTCTTCAATGTTTTTTTTTAATATAATTTTATTTTTTATTTTATTTTTTTTGTCAATTCTTTTTGTTTTCTTATTTTTTTAGTTTTTAATTGATCCAAAAAAAATGAATTATATCTTTTTGGTAAATATTTAAAATTAGTGTTATTTAACTACAATTATTTTCTATGTATTGAAGTAAAGGTAAAACAATCTGTTAAAAATGATATTTTCCATTATATTTAAAAAGTATGGAACCATAACTTAATTAAGGACACATAATTATATGAAAAATCTTAATTTAAAAAAAAATAAATGGTGTACAACATTTTTAACAATGGATGGAGCATGGAAATATGATTAAAAACACAATTGAATAAAAAAAAATAGAAAATTTTGAAAATAGATGAAAAAACACACTTAAGAAAAAATTAAAAATAAAAATTTTGAGCAATTTGAAAATAAATGAAAATACAAGCATTTAAAAAAAAAAAGTGGAAACCAAAATTTAAAATATCAAAAAACCACCTAAAAATGGAGGGGGTTGCTACCGGTAGCACCATTTTTAAAAACGGGGTAAAAAACTTGTCCCCCAAAAAAATGAGAACTATGTAGAGTTCTCGTTAAGTTGGTAACTATGTTTATTAGGATAAACTGTTAATATGACAATTCCATGAAAGAGGTTGTAGATAATATATAGTAGTAACCATTAAACATAAGGCAATTCCCCCCTTAGACCCCCTGACCTTTCCCCTCCGGTGGACTCATAGTCCCATCGGTGTTTTTTTCCTCCAGACAGCCTTAGAACCTTTTATTATACTCACAAAGATCATGTTTAGATGTCTTTAAACTTTTCATGGTAAGTCTACCTCATGACATGAAGAAAAAAATAGTAATGAAAACCATAATTACAATATAAACAAAATCGAGTTCAAATGGTTGATATTGGGATATTACAGCCACCATTAGAAATCATGATCTGAAAGTTGTTCACTACATGGATATAGCAATGTGTCTCTTTGGTGACATGACGATGAATAAATTTATGGGTATAGCCATTGTCAATTAGGATAATGACTTTACGATGCTTGATATAGCCAGTTAACTTAAAAGTTTTGGAAGTTGAAATACCAATCAAGGCATGTATGGAGATTTGGGCTTCCACAAGTAGCTCATTAGAAGGAGGAATGTCATCATCTAGTTGAGGCAGAGGTTCTTGAAGGAGAGAATCGCCATTATCTTCTAAAATGTCTTTTGAAATGGCCATAAAAAGTTTCTTCTCCTTGCATTTATGCCCAGAAAAATACTTGTCATCACAATTGTAACAAAGGTCTTTAAGTTGACATTCTACCATTTCATCCCGAGTTAATTTGTGGTTCTTGAGATAAGGAGAGAGAAGAGAGGGATTAGTGGGATGAGGATGGGGAGTAAAGGATGTTTTTTTTAGCAGTAACCACCTATTGTGCTTCCCTAGCTTTGTGAGTGGCTTCAAGCCAAGTGGTAAGGCGAACCATGAAGATGTGAGCACGGATTTCTTCCTTCAAACCACTAATAAAACATTCTCGAAAAAAGGTATCCAACATACCCTAGTTGCTGAAAAATAGAGATTTGATCTTCAACTCTACCTTATTATTTAAACTTAGTTAAGTCTCCCAAATGATGAGTATTGGTTTCAAGACTCTCATAAATATTTGCGAAAAATTGATTCCAAGCAATATAACCTATGTGGGAATTCCTATGCCATTGCCAATGCTCTGGATCTAAACATAAGACATTGACATGAAGTTTCATTAAATCATTAGTGATGCAAAAACAGTGCTCCATTTGAGTGACCCATCCAGTGGGGTCTAAGACATCAAGAATTCTTACTGGAGAGTTGTAGGAATATGATCAATGCGACTTTCAAGAGTTGTTGAGATAGGTAGTCAATAATGGGGTGAGTGGGTCCACATAAAAAAAACACTTATAAAAGAGGGGTATCATTGCGATCAGCACGACACAAGGAGTTTATTGAGATAGGTCCCAAATAAGGGTGTGGGTGGGACCACTTTATACTCTTTCTTTTTCATTTTTTTTCTTCCTTTTTTTTCTTTTTTTTTCTTTTTTTTCTTTTTTTTCTTTTTTTTCTCTTTTTTTGTTTTTTTTTTACTCTTGCAGAGGCATACTCCCAACTGAAAAATATTGCGCTGACAGAATGCTCAAATTCTTAATATTGAAGATTATGTAGGAATTTTCCAAACTAGAATCAGGAAGTAGGGTTTCGAGTGATTTAATGTTCAAAATTTCAACAGAAGCCCTTGTTTCATAAATTTTCTATCTTTTTTTTTAACTCTTGCAGAGTTATACTCCCAACTAAAAAATATTGCATTGAAAGAATGATCAAATTCTTAATATTGAAGATTATGTAGGAATTTCCCAAACTAGAAGCGGGAAGTAGTGTTTCCAATGGTTGAATGTTGAAATTTCAACAAAGCCCCTTCTTTAAGAATTGTTTTGTCCTTTTTTTCTTACCCATGTGGAGTTATACTCCCAATTGAAAAATATTTCGTTAACAGAATGCTTAAATTCGTAATATTGAAGATTATGTACGAATTTCCTAAACTGGAAGCAGGAAATAGGGTTTTCAGTGATTGAATGTTCAAAATTTCAACAGAGCCCCTTGTTTAATAATTTTTTTGGACTGAAAGCAAGGAGTAGGGTTACAAAGATCCTAAGGACAAGGGAGTGCCATATGTTATATCTCTCTGATATACTTGCAAGATTGAACAGTAGTACTCGGCCCAATATTTCAGGGCTCTAAATAAGGAGGTTCAATCGTACCCTTAACTGTACTACCTGATTACCCAGGTATGAGAGAGTAATCTTCCTGGGTGATGCTCTCGATGCCACTGTAGTAGTCAGGTGGTCAAGTAGTTGATCTAAGGTTGGTTTTAAGATACCTACAAGACTTTATATATACCCGAGGGTACGTGGAGATGTGTTAGAATATTTATACACTTAGGAGTTAGTTAAGATCAACTTGGTCTAATGTGTCGCTAGGTATAAATGTGTTTCTTAGTGCATTTCTTTAGTATGATTTATTATGCATTTGTATTTAGGTAATCTAATGGTCACGATATGTTCCTGACATAGAGTGATTCGATGGATCATATTCTCCTCATTCTTAATGGCTACATTTATATGTGGCTTAACACCCGATTGGTCTATGATCTCTATTTAAATATCATGGAGGGTCATTTTTTGATGATCGATTGTGAGCAACCACCATGTAAATATCTCAATAATATTTTTCTTTTGCATTAATAAATTTCTCCAAGTGGCCATGTTGGTTGGTGTCGTGGATGTTCCCCATAAGGGTTTTACCATGTAAAAACATCGGTGTGTTGATCTTTGATTTGGTTGTGTGAGTGGTTATTGGATGTGTTCATCCTCTGTTGGAATACATGTGTTGTCGAACATGGTATCAGAGGGAATTTGTAGACCCACTCCCATTGTAGATCTAGATCTGAAATCCGTGTTTCCACATCTCTGGTTTCTTCCATTTTTGTACATTTTTGGGCTAAGAGGATTGGTCCATTGCGTCAAGATCACTTGTTTCAGTTAGGAATGTCTTTCGTTTCACTCAAAAAGGTTTATGTTTTCCCAAGATACGGCCATTTCAATGAGATCCGGAGGTATAAATCCTGAATACGCCCTTTTAATTTTTTGCAAAGATAATATTTCAGTTTTATTTCATTTTTCGGGTTGCTACTCTTTTCAATCTATGTATTCTCTTTTCTCTATGCTCTGTGCGATCTCGGAAAATCAGAAACAAAGTGGAAAGGGTTTTCCTATTTGTGTATGCTCTTTATTGTGCGCTCTGTGCGATCTCAAAAAATCAGAAATAGAGGGAAAACTTGTATTTTTCAGGTATGCTAACCGAGATTTAACCCTTTTTGTCGTCGAAAAGAAAAAAAAAATCTTGTGTGAAAATATTTTTTATGGGCATGCTCTCCAAGGTCGTCTTCCACAACAACAACAACAACACCACCTCCAATCCTCCTCCTAAACAATATAATATGTTTTGCACTAGCTCAATTGGTTAAAAGTTGTTTCATTAAGTAAGAGCTCTTGAGTTCAAGTCTCTTTTTTATTACTTATTTTTAAAAAGTTCATGCATCCATTGTAAAGTGTATTTCACTTAAATTATAAAAGTGAAACACTATAAGTAGCTTTAATATTTTATTTTAAGTTATTTATTTTGCATGCAACTTTCATTTATAAAGTAATTTCAATGTAAAAGTGATCATCGCTTATTCTATAATAGTGGGTCACTTCATAAGCAACCTATTTGTAAAAGTGAAGTTATTAGAAGGAGGGGTATCACCACGTGGACCAACTTCTACTTGTCACGTGGCTCTTTGGTTATCGTTTATGCCATTTTCCAAAAGGGCATAACTTTCACATCCGATGTCCATTTTCAATGTCGTTTTTCTTAAACAGCCTATTTTTTTAGAGCTTTCCATAGAAACCATCAATTTTAGTGTTTAAATCCATATTTTTTCATATTTAAAATTGCTTCTCCCCCTAATCTTTTTCTTACTAGCACCAACTACTTCCAATGGAAATCCCATATGAAGGATTTATTAAGAAGTAAAGGATTGTACTATATTACCTTGGGAAAAGAACAAGAACCACACATTAAAAGAAATGGCTAATTGTATGATTCAATATAATGGATTAATTCTAAAGCATGGAATAACATCAAGCTAGATGTAAGGCACTTCCGTGTATTTGGTAGTGTAGCATGGACTCACATTCCTGATGAGAAAAGGAAAGTTTTACGGCCTAAAAGTGAGAAGTGTATTTTTGTTGGTTATTCTGAAGATGTCAAAGGTTATACACTTCTTCAACCTCATTCAAATAAAAATTTTATTCGAAAATATGTTAAATTTGATGAAAATATCTTGGGCTACAAGCCCAATACAGCGTTTGTGCCTTCTTCGGCCTACGAGACTTCTTCGGTGTTTGTGCCATCTTTTGTTCCTATTCTGGTTTCTTCTTCTTCAGATGATGACAATGATGATGAAAATCCACCTTCGCTTGTTCACCTTCCTCCAGATGAGTCCATTGAACATGAACCTGAACCAACACCATCGCTTCCTAGATGGGCTCGTTCAACACGAGAAGCAGTTGGTGATCTTGTCATTGATCCTTCATATAAGTGTCGAACATGTTCATAGTTCCAATGAGACTCTTCTCTTTTGGCTCAATTTTCAGAGACTCAATGATCCAGAGACATTTGCAGAAGCTTCAAGTCATCCATATTGGGATACAACAATGAATGAAGAGTATCATTCTTTAATGGCCAATGATGCTTGGGATCTTGTACCTCTTCTGAAAGGAAGAAAACTTRTCAAATGTAAATGAGTATACAGAACTAAGTATGCATCAGATAGAAGTGTTGAAATACACAAGGCTCGGTTAGTTTCCAAAGGATTCTTTCAAGTTGAAGGAATTAACTATAATGAAACATTTTCCCTTGTAGCCAAAAATGAATTCGATCCTCCTTGTTCTAGCCCTTGTAGCCTCACATAAATGGGAGGTCCATTAGATGGATGTCAAATTTGTCTTCTTGCATGAGGATTTGCAAGAATAAATCTACATGGAACAACCTCCTGGCTATGTCCAGAATGACTCTAGCCTTGTTTGTCTCCTTAACAAATCTATTTATGGTCTTAAGTGAGTTCCCCGAGCTTGGTATGCCAAAATGAACAACTTTCTTCTTGACACTAGCTTTTCTAGATGTCATTTTGATCCTAATGTCTATACCAAGAAAGTAGAAATCCATATCATAATTCTTCTTCTTTATGTTGATGATCTTATCCTCACTAGTAGTGACCCAAAACTTTTAACCCGTGTGAAAACCAACCTTAAGAAGAAATTTGAAATGATCGACTTAGGTTATTTGCACTATTTCCTTGGCCTTCAAGTTTTTCAAACCAAGGAAGGAATTTTTCTTTCCCTTTCTAAGTATGTGTTCAACATTCTTCATCACTTTCACATGGAATATTCTAAACCAACCCATTATCCCTTCCAGTCTGGAGTCAAACTTGTTGCCACGTGTACTTCTCCTGAATTCGATGGCACTTTATATCATCAGTTAGTTGGTAGTCTCTTTTAATTGACTCATACATGTCTCGATCTTTCCTTTGTTGTTGGTCTTGTTTCCCGGTATATGCAAACACCCCATGAAATCCATTGGAAAGAAGCTATAATGATACTTCGGTATGTTTGGGGTATAGTTCAGTTCGGGATACATTATAGCTCAGGGGGGACCCCTTTGTTGGTTGGTTTCACTGATTCATATTGGGTCAGTGACCCACATGATCAAAAGTCTACTGCAGGTTATGTTTTCAGCCTTGGTTCAGGACCTGTCACTTATGCCTATAAGAAACAACAGGCTATTGATCTTTCTTCAGCAAAAGCATAGTACAGAGCAGTGGTTAATGCAAGTCAAGAATCCTTGTGGCTTCAACAGATCCTTTCAGAGTTTGGATTCTAGTAGCAGCATCTAACCACCCTCTGGTGCGACAATCAGGGTACCATCAAGCTTGCCAAAGATCTAGTTCAACATCAACGCGGAAAACACATCGAGCTACACATGCACTTCATCAGAAGAATTATTCATGATCAAGTTCTTGAAGTGCTCTTTTTCCCTACAGAATATCAATTTGCAGAAATTTTCACAAAGTCTCTTACAGAAGCAAAGTTTTCCAAACTTCGATATATGTTAAGAGTTCAAGAAGTTATCATTAAGGGAGGATAGGCTCTAATGCCTCCTTCCTTCTCATATTGTGTCACCTTTGTAAATCCTTCAATCATATCCCAATGTGTTCTTAAGGGGGGGTGTTAGGATATTTAGACACTTAGGAGTTAGTTAAGATCAACTTAGTGTAATGTGTCATTAGGTAAAACTGTGTTTGTTTAGTATGCATTTGTAGTTAGGTAATCTGATGGTCACGATATGTTCCCGACATCAAGTGATCCAATGGATCATATTCTCCTTAATATTAACGGCTACATTGTTTCATGTCTTAACACCCGATTGGTCCATGATATTTATTTAAAGAGCATGGAGGGTCATTTGTCGATGATCGATTGTGAGAAACTCTCTTGTAAATCTCTCTGTAATATTTTTCTTTTGCATTAATAAATTGCTCCAAGTGGCCACGTTGGCTAGAGTCATGGATGTTTCCCCACATGGTTTTAACCACGTAAAAACATTGGTGTGTTGATCTTTGATTTGGTTGTGTGAGTGGTTACTAAAGGTGTTCATCCTTTGTTGGAATACATGTGTTGTCGAACAAAATGAATTATGTATATAAGTGTTGTCTTATGTGGTACTACTCAAAGGGGTACCAACAGGGGTTACAAGGGTTTCCAACAAGGTGAAACATCTTGTAGTTCTTGCATGTATGCTTCCCCTACCACATATTTACCCGCTTAAGAACATATCTATGTGTTATTTATAGACGTTGGAACACATCTCTATCCTAAAAAAAAATATTCTAAAAATTGTGCCAGGAAAGAGCTTTGATGCCACTTATGATGTACCAAATAGAAATATTTAGAGCTTAAATCACAAATATTACTCAAATATAGTGCAAAGAGGAATAGAATTACATACACAATGGACAATATGAAGCAAAATATTATACATTTACTGATATGAAAGCAATGTTCACTTGCCTCTTCAAGGGGGCAACCTCCAATAGAGAAAAGCTTAGATTACAAATGATTTCCAAGGCACCTTTTACAATGCTTCTACATCTTAATAGAGTACTTTATATCCCTTAAGAAGATTCTAGAGAATGAACTTTCTAGTAGGCAGAACCTTCTAGTAAGCCTTCTTACACTAATTGTGTCCACACTACTACATAGGCCTTATTTACTAGTGATGGCCTCCATACATTGAATTACATAGAAATCTATCTACTTAGGGGTTAGGGAGGTTAGGACCCTAACACATTCTAAAAGTGCCAATATCAATTTTCAAAAGTACAAAATCAAATTATGAAAGTGCCAATATCAACTTTTGAAAGTGAAAAATCTAGTTCTGAAAGTGCTAGATCGGATTCAAAAAGTGCAAAATCCAGTTCCAAAAGTGTCAATATGAAATCAATATATGCAATTTTGGAACCCGATATTGACACTCTTGAAACCGTATTTTTCACTTTAAAAACCCCAATTTCAGACTTTAGAAAGGTTGTTGTTGGCCTATCTTTGAAGGAACTTAGATCAAAATTAATCCAAAGTTGATGAAATACGGGTTTGGAACAAAAACTCAACATAAATATATGCTACTATAGTGCAATAGTTTGCAAGTCAAGCAAAAAAAATATTAAAGACAACCCACAAGGCATGACACCAAAACCATCAATGATGTTAGTGACAAAGTGAAGAGGGTTCCTATCACATCAACCTAAGGACTTAGAACCCCCAAAGCTATTTTTTGAATTAGCAAAGTTTTTTCTATGAGTGATGCATTATAAAACATGTATCTCTTAATTGTTATGCATGGGGCATTATCCACAACAAACACACACACACACACACAATTAAATTGAAAGTAATAATGTGAAATAATCTCTCAATGTAGCTATATGTTATTGTAGTAAGATAGCTTGCAAGATCACATAGATAACAACCACAAGCTAACAACAACCCCACAAGGAGTGGACTCCAAAATCATTACCGATGTTAACATGTAAGTGAGGGAGGATATTCTCACATCACCCTCATGACTTGTACCCAAAATCAAAATTCAAATTTGTGAAGCTTTGGTGCAGGTAATCACTTGCAAATCATCTTCATCTCTTAATTGTTATGCATGTGGATTATTCAAAACTCACACAATGAGAAAGGGAGTATTATTGTGGAATGAAATCCCATAGAGATATGTCATTGTAGTAAAATGGTGTTCAACATTCCATAAATAGCAACCACAATCCAAATACAAACTCATTAAAGCATGACAACAAAACAATGGACAATGTTTGTATATGAGTGAAAAAGGTATTACATCAACTCATATACTTGCACCCCAAAGCCAAGCTCTAGATTGAACTCTAAACTAAAACCTTACATCTAAGCCCAAATCCACACCCTTAAACATACATCCATAATTCAACATAGCATTGATGCTTCTAGACATAAATCTAAGTTTATAATAAATAAACCCAATACTTTTTCTAAAACTATTTATTTTAATTCAAAAATCATACACTTTCCCAAAAACATATTCTTGTAAAAGGGATAAAATCTCAAATTGGTCTCCAAACTATCCAATGTATAAATATGGATCTAAGTTCATATACCTATCTCAAAATTATGCACTTAATTCAAATGAATTCAAAACAATCAATTTTGCAGCAATCTAAACAAGTGCGTTATGCCCAAATACATTTATTTGACAAAACTCCATGCCTCGCACGCTCAACTTTGTTACCTTTAAATCCATTTATATAAATTTGGACAAAACATTTATATAGCCCATATTTCATATGTTGAGGCCATTAACACCTAAGTAATTAGTTCACCTAGGTCAAAATCATGTGACGGTTTATTTGAATATCTTCCTTACAAGTCCATATATTAGCACCATAACTTGTCCACATCCATAAGGAGTGTGTCTCCTTGATTCCTCAACCTCGAGAAGTTGGGTACTATAACAAGTCATCCCCTAAAGATGTGGGACACATTGCTCAAAGATATGAGAACTTCATCCATGTTAGTTATATGTTTCCCCAAAAGACAAGGATTGTCCCCTGATGGTTTCAAAGATGTCTAATCATTTCTACCCAAATGAGCATCCATGTGTTAACTATTCTAAAAATAAAATATTCACTAACAAATTGATTACAACAAATATTATCTACGTAATTATATTGGAATAGTATGTAAGAAGTTTAACCCATGTGTGGTCGGTGATTTTTCCCTATATCTATTTTCTACAAGATTTTAATTTTTATACAAATAATTTTTTAGAGCTATTTATTTAAATATTGTTATATATCTATTTTCTACAAGATTTTGATTTTAATGTTTATACAAATAATTTTTTACAAGATTTTAATGTCCATACAAATAATTTTTTATAGCTATTTATTTAAATATTGTTATATATTTATTTTCTACAAGATTTTAATGTCCATATAAATAATTTTTTAAAGCTATTTATTTAAATATTGTTATTTTTATTAAATTGCATTATAATTTTCTACTCTAAAATTGTTTTTAAATTTTTTATTTTTTAAATATTACTTTCTTCTTGTTCATCCATTCCTTTTAAATTTGGATTCACCTTCCAACTATTTTAAAACTTACCACTCATTCACAACAAGGTATTTTTAAAGATTCAAATAATATATTTTTAAGGATTCAAATAGTATATCTTAGTATAGTATTATAAATGATTATTCCTAATTTAAAAAAATCTTACATATAGAGATGTAGGTGAATATTCAATAAAAAAAAACATACAATTTACTACTAAAATTAGTATTTTGACAGATATTATCAATATAAGCATATTTTGTGTAAAAAATAGATAAATTGTTAAAGTGAAAATGCATTTATTTTTTGAAAAAAATAGTCAATTGACAATGATCCACACTCCTCAAAAATTTGTCCAAATATAAATTTAAACCCATATAAACCTCTTTTTTTTCAAATACACTTTATCTATGGTTTGTTTTTAATTGAAAAATATTGCATATATTAACCTAAAAAAATGGTGCAAAGATAATATACGAACAAGCATGAGTCTACCTCAATGATAATAAAAATGCTTTTAACGTTGAATTGTATATCTAACCCATCAAAATTTTGATCTTTGAAAAATGAGAAAGAGAACACATTGTGACTAAAACCAAAGTTACAACGAAGGTTCCACAAGATATACAAGGTTACACAACTTGAATACAATGTCGAGCACCCCTAAATTGTAAAACACTAATCTATTCAACACTTAGCTTAGAATCATTCCAAAAAATATCACTATAAAGGAGATGATGCCAACTATCTCATACAAAGTCCTAGCACTCTCAGACATACTTGCAACTCCAAAAGATATAGTGAATAATTTCAACCTCTCTAAAATATCAACAAGAATCCTCTATAAATCAACTTGAGATAACCACTCCTTAGAGGGAAAACCCTCATAGATTAGTGACCATGCAAATACTCTCAATTTGTAGGAAACTCTAAAGGACCACACTATCTGAAGATTATTCACCACTCTGCTTCTACATCTAAAAGACACCATCATTTTCCCAATGTGTCTTGGAAGGAATGTAGTATATACAAGAATTGATACAATCATATATCGTTATAAACCAATATGGGATTACCATTGTCACCATGTCCAATCCCACCAAATGGCCCTCAAGTCTGAATCATTAGATTACAGAACTTTGTGAGCGAGATCAAATGTTGAATTCCCAAATAGCTAAATAATCATATCATAGCAATCCATAGTCATGTGAGATACCACACCAAGTCCTCCACATGTTGTCACCCTCATCCCAAAGGTCTCTCCAACAAAAAATACCTTTATGTGATACCATTTTAAAAAGGTACAATGGAATGTCATGTTTTCGAAGACCAAATTGAGTGACAAGCAATAACAAAGCCTCTTTTAAAGCCATTCCATTGCTAAGTGAGCACAAGTGAGCACAAGAGAAACGCTTTTCCAAGCTTTCCAGATTACTTGCCACATGTAAACCACTAATGTTGAAGTCATTTGACATAGCAATAAGATCACTAATTAAGAAATGTCCCTTGATCTTGAGTTTATGTTTCCTGTGATAAATTGTCTTTGAGTAGCAATTTCCATGGTTCCTCGCCAAATAGACATCTCACCATCCATTTCACAAACAAGATATCCCATTAAAATCATATATCAATCAAAAATGGACCAACTTCGTGCTTGGGACAACATACAAACACTCCAAGGTACCATAAAAAGCACTCGATCACCCCCAACATTACACCATAGAAAGCATCTTAACATCCTCTTCAAACAACCAAATTAGCATAAGGGAACCAACAAGAGACATAATACATATGGTGACTATAATACCCTTGGTCTATCAAGCAGGGTTAGGCACCTTTCCACCCCAAATGTTCCTAAAGACGGAGGCACATTGTAGCATGGAGCACCAATAACTTGTGCACTTGACACACAATACCACTTGGATGAAGAGAATGCAACACAAATGGTGAGGCATTGTTCCTACAATGGCATGAATGCAATTGGTCACTACAGGTTGTGGAGCATAGTGTCATGCCTTGGAAAGCAGCACACAAATGTTGGATGAAGGTGAGAAACTTATATGTAGATCAAGTTGCATAGTATTTCGGGCTGTTGTATGGATCCTATTATCCCCCATTTCTAGGGGTAACTAAGGAGATGATGTCTCGAGGCCCTCGGGTTGCAGACATGGAGTATTGAGAGGCAGATGAGCAGGGAGAGCCCATTCATTCACCACACATCATTGTTTGATTGATGGCAGCAGCATCCACCACACCAGCTTGGCCCACAGAGGACAGTGGGTCTTGCTTCATGAGGTAACAAGTTCGGTCTTGTGATAAGTGTCATTTTAATAATTGAAGCATTTGAACATGTTGCAAAGGGTCATTTCTTGATTTTGAAAACATTTGCTTGGAAATTATTCCTTTTTCCTCATTTCACCTTGGTGGTTGGCATGTTGTCCTAGTAAGTGGGTCACCCTCGAGAAAAGGATTGCTACTAAGGGGTCTCCTATAAGGGTCATCGTACCATTCCCGCACATATTTACCGTTCTCCATACTTCTTCCCTTTTTCATCTCCTCACCTTTTGGGTTTTCAGGTATATTGACCCAAGAAGGGTTTGTACCTTATTTCATGGGAAGAAGGGGCTAAAGGCCCAAAGGCTTGTAGAAAGAAAAAGAGAAAAGCCAATAAATTATCCTCCAAATGCTCGCCCTAAGGTCTTGAGAGAAATGAAATGCTTCTCCACAAAATTCAATGATCCAGGGGGTCATTCGTCATGAAAATACACTGATCCAAATAAAGGAGAAAATGGTACAATGCCAGTGAAGTGGCAATGCATACATGGTTTTATTAAAGCTATTGGTTATGGTATATAACATCAAAGCTTAGCTGTATA
>SNQJ01S0009440.1:221420-235663 GCA_010110895.2 Picea sitchensis | reverse complement strand
TAAAATCAATCCGATTGCTTCCATTCTGAAAACTGGGGAAATGTCTCTTCAAATTCGATTCCTTCAACATGTGCATATCCTTTACATAACGATCTAGCTTTGTTCCTTGTAACCTGTCCATCTTCATTCAATTTATTTCTGTATACCCACTTTGTGCCAATCACATTCTTATCCTTTGGTATTGGAACCAATTCCCAAGTGTCATTTTTCTCTATTTGATCCACTTCTTCATCCATGGAATTATTCAAAAATTCATCCTTGCTGGCCTCTTCAAACCAAGTTGGTTCAATTGTAGATGAGAGTGCTAGGTGCGTTTGTTCTAGTGAATAGATTCTTCTTCTAGTCTCAACTCTTGCATCTTTGTTTTCGATAATTTGATATGAAGGATGATTCTTATGTACTCGTTTGATAGGTGTATTTGGAGGCACTTGCTGAACTTTCTCTTCTGCTTCTGTCAGATGCTCTTCATCTTCCCCTTCTACTTCTTTTTCATCTTCCGCTTCTTCTTCGTAAGTTGTTCCATTGATTGCTTTTCTTCTTCCTTTAATTCTTGTCTACTTGTTTCATCAATTGTTACATTGATGCTTTCCACAACTTTTTTCAATCTCAGGTTGTAACACTTGTATGCCTACCTTGTACTTGAGTAACCAACAATTACTCCTTTGTCCACGCGAGAGTCAAACTTTCCCATTCTGCCATCTTCTCTTTTGATGTAGCATCTGCTTCTAAAAACTCTGAAGTGATTCACATTTGCTGGTCTTCCTTTCCATAGCTCGTAGGGAGTTTTTTCAGTGTTGTTTTTGAGCATTACTCTATTTTGAATATGAACTGTTGTATGCACTGCCTGTGTCGAAAAAATATATGTCAATTTGGAATCCATTAGCATTGTTTGAGCCATTTCCTATACTGTCCCGTTGTTTCTTTCAACAACTCCATTCTGTTGAGGTGTCCTAGCAACAAAGAATTGCCTTTTTATTCCATGCCTCCTGCAGTAGTCCATAAATTCCTTTGAAGTGAACTCTCCTCCATTATCAAATCTCAAGCATTTGATTTTTGAATCCATTTCATTTTCAATCATTTCCTTGTAGACCTTGAAGTTTTCAAAAGCTTCTGACTTATTACTAAGAAAACAAACTGTAGTCATTCTTGTATAATCATCAACTAATAAAATAAAGTATTTCTCACCTTTTAAACCCTTTGTTGTAGTTGGTCCAACTAGATCAGTATGCACAATTTCTAGTGGTCTTTTCATTGAATATTCTTTTGATTTAAACCTGGTCTTTGTTTGCTTTCCTTGTTGACAATGCTTTTATAAAGTGTTGGCTGGTTTCGTGATCTGTGGAATTTCTCTAACTGCTTCCCTTTTGCTGACTTTGACAAGGTTATAAAAATGTATGTGACCCATTCTTTTGTGCCATAGCCACCTTTCGTCTTCCTTTCCTAGGCAACACTTTTCATTTCCAATTTCACTTAATACATATATGTTGCTTGAAGTTCTCACAGTTGTTGCAATCAATTTTCCTGAACCTTCTTTTCTTCTCTCGCACTTTTGCGAATCAAAAGTAGCTTTATGAACTTTGTCACACATTTGACTCACACTTAGAAGATTATGTTTCATATCTTCTACTAGTAGAACATTTTCTGCCTTGGTATTCTTGTTCCGAGTTCTGACTATGCCTTTTGTAATGATTTTAGATGAATCATCATTTTTGAAGGAGACTGATCCATCTCTTTCCTTTATTAATGTAAGAAACTTGTCTCTATCACTTGTCATGTGTTTTGAACAATCACTGTCAATATACCAACCACGTTTCTTCTGCTTAGCTTGTAGAGCGAGTGTGGATTCTTCATTGCTATACTGATTCTTCTTTCTTATCCATGTCCTTTTCTGAGGTTCATGTTGGAGTCACTTCACACACACCTAGGATTTATTTTTCCTAAGGTTTTTATTTGTTTATTAGTCATAATTAGTCATTATCCAATCTCCTATATTTTAGGAGAGAATATTCCACCTATAGAATATTCTCTTTCAGTTCACACTTCAGTTTGACTAGTTGAGTTGAGTTTAGATGTTGCATTAGGATCATCACCATGCAACATTGGGATCATCACCATGATAATTCGACCTTTACTTGGTATCATCACCAAATTGGAGCATTATCATTGATTCCTTGAGTTAACTCCTCACTACTTTCTGTTCAGTCAGTTAACTGAAGACTAGTTGACTAGTTAACTCAACTAGGTGGCAGTTCACTCCCATAACTGCCTGAGAGACTAGAATAGGTGGAAATTCACTCCCGTAACTGCTGGTGTGTGTCCAGATCACTCTACACCACCACTATGGTGACTTGGTTCACCTCAAGTCAAACTCATTGAGTTATACAAATCATATCATGTGTAAATTATTCATTATTCATAACGGTTAATGAGAATTCTTTCCATTCTTTCTCTCCTTCTTCTTCTTTTTCCAATTATCTATGAAAATGTGTGTATCATTGTTTAGCTATATATATTCTGTGCAGGTTCAACACATTTACATGGTATTATATCCGACAGAGTGCTAAGAAAAATCTAGACCAAAATGTTTTGCAGGTACAAAAAAATCGAAGACAGCGGAAAGATGGAATTCCAAAAAGAATTCATTCTTATACCTTACAACTATTTTGCATGGAAGGAGAAAGTAGCCATACATATCCGATCCAGAGGGTTGTATAGGTTAACCATGAATACAGATACAAATCCTACATTAGCCATAGAAAAATCCAAGTACTTAAATCGCATGGATGAGGCACTCAGAACAATTTCAATCTTATTTCTCCCGATCTCCTTTTTCATATATCTTCCTGTAAGACTTCCAATGAAGCCTGGACCATATTGGAAGGGCTCTTTGGAAAATAGGATGAGATGAGGGGACACATGTTGGAGGTGGAGCTACTCACATTGGATCCAAAAATCTTTGAGAATATCCAAGATTTCTTTACAAAATTCAAGGATTTACTGTCGCAACTCAAAGCTTGCGGGGTTGATAAATCGAAGGAGGAGAAACAAATGGTTCTCACCATTCTCTCCAAGATTGGTCCTGAATTCTCATTATTCGTATCCACATTCCATACCATCAGATTYGCCTCTGGAGCCACTTGGAATATGCYTTCTCTTGAGGACTTTATCAAATCCCTGACACAGGAACAAACCAAGCTCATCAACATGGGTGCGATCAAAGGCCCAAGGACGCATGCACTCACTGTGCATGATGGCAACCAAAAATATCATAAATATAAAGATAAAGATAAGTGAAAATCTCATGCACATACGAAGAAGGAAGGGTACACAAAACCCTTCACCGATGCCTCCGGATCCAAAGGAGAAAAGGGAAGAAAATGATAGAAATGCACATATTGTCACAAAGGATTCCATTTAGAATCTGCATGCATGAAAAAACAAATAGATCTGATGTCTTAGATACTTCATAAAAACAACCTTGGAGATCGCATCCCCGAGGGTGAAAAGAAGAAGAAGCCAGAAGATCTAAATTCCAAGAAAGGCAATTCTAGCCATGCCTTGATTGCAATCAACTCCTCTCCCGATGCTTGGATCGTAGATTCAGGAGCATCACATCACATGGATGCCTCAGAAGCAGTCTATTCTTCATTGGATGCATGCAAAGGTCCTCCTATTCTGATGGTGGACAACTCTTCTGTCAAAGTCACTGGAAAAGGAAGGATTGAAGTCACCAACAGAAGCTTCGAGAACATGTTGCATGTTCCCAAGATTTCTGTCAACCTTCTCTCCGTGTATCAGATGACGAATTCCGGCACCAGAAAGAAATTCGTATTCACACCAAATTCCATGGACATATACGACATGCAAACCAACTCCAGGGTTTCTACCGGTGAGGTAAATCTTTAGTCTAGATTGTATACATTTTCTGAATTCATTGAACCTGATTATGCTTTACTGCTTATTCATGCTGATGAAAGTAGTAGGATATGGCACAAAAGGTTTGGACATTTGAATTTCTGATACATGCAATAGCTTAGCAAGCACAGATTAGTTGATGGTCTACCAGACATCCTCTTCTCCAAGGGAGTATGTGAGGGATGTGTTCTCGGAAAACACCCTCAAGAGAAATTCGTCAAAGGAAAGTCTCAACGAGCTTCCGCACCTTTAGATCTGATCCACAGTGACCTCATGGGTCCTTTTCCGCATCCATCGATCAATGAAGCGAGGTTTTTTCTCATTTTTGTTGATGATTTCTCATGTTTTACTTGGATCTACTTTCTTAGGCAAAAATCCGAGGTCTTTTAACACCTCAAATATTTCAAAGCTTTGGTTGAGACACAGTCCAGAAAGAAGATCAAAGTCCTCCGAACTGATAATGGGGGAGAGTATGTGAATCATGAGATTCATAATCTTTTCCATGAGGCAGAGATTCAGTTGCAACATATAGTTCCCTACACTCCACAGCAAAACGGAGTTGCCGAGCGGAAAAACAAATCTCTAAAGGAGATGGCATCTTGCATGTTGCATGCAAAGTCACTACCATAGAGACTATGGGCCGAAGCACTTAACTATGCAACATACATCCAAAACAGATCTCCTCATAGATCTGTCAAGGATAAGACCCCTTATTAGGCTTGGAGAGGCCTTAAACCGGAAGTGGCCCACTTTCGCATTTTTGGTTCACATGCATGGGCCCAGATTCCCTCTGAAAAGAGGAAGGCACTTGATCCATAGAGAATTGAGTGCATTTTTGTTGGATACCCCGATGGTGTGAAGAGATATCGACTTATTGATCTTTCCTCGGACCGACTCATCATTGAGGGTAGTATCCAATTCGAGGAAAGTGTCTCGCATGTACCTTAGCAGTCACATGCAAACACCTTCACTCTTCCACCTATCTAAGATGATGAGAATGCACATGTTGACTCTTCTTCAGACAAGAGTTCTAATTCAGAGGACTCAGATGATTCAGATTCAGAGTCAGTACAGTTAGATGCAGAGTCAGAGCATCCATATGCAATCACAGAGCCAAAACAGAGGCCCAAGTGGGCACATACTACTCTTCAGGATGCAGGGGATCTCGTTGGTGATCCAGCCGATACCAGGAGGACTTGATCTGATTTCAAGGAGCCTCCTATTGCACTCACTGCCACTGAACCATTGCCTTCCAGACATATTTTCTTGGTTCAATCTTCAGATCCACAGTCTTATGGTGAGGTTGTTGGAAATCCCTTTTGGGAATCCACCATGCAGGAGAAGTACAACTCCCTCCTTGAGAACCAGACTTGGGATCTGGTTCCCCTTCCTTCTTGGAGGAAACTTGTTAGATGCAGATGGGTCTACAGGACCAAGAGCACAACGGATGGACAGATCAACAAATATAAAGCCATGCTTGTCGCCAAAGGATTTCATCAGGTTCATGGTATTGATTATGATAAGACCTTCACTCCAGTAGCGAAGATGGATTCCATACGATTGACACTTGCCATTGCAACAGACAAGGGATGGGAAGTCCATCAGATGGATGTGAAGAATTAATTTCTTCACGGTGATCTCTCTGAGGAGATCTACATGGACCAGCCCCAGGGATTTATGCATGACTCATCTTTGGTTTGTCGACTGAAGAAGTCACTTTATGGCCTCAAGAAGGCTCCGAGGGCATGGTATGCCAAGATGGACTCCTACCTGTTGTCACAGAACTTTGTATGTTGTAAATCAGACCCAAATGTATACATGCTCAGGACGGTTGATTCACTTCTACTTTTAGTTCTGTATGTCAATGATTTGTTGATCACCGGTTGCTCGACTTCAGCGATTGCTGCAGTCAAGAGGATTCTTCATGACAGGTTTTTGATGACGGACATGGGTCCGCTACACTTCTTACTTGGACTTGAGATCAGTCAGGATGCATCAGGCATCAAATCTTCTCAAGCCAAGTATGCACGAGATCTCCTTGAGAGATTTCACATGACAGACTGCAAGTCTGCTCCGACTCCTTTCCTATCAGGAGTCAAACTTGAATATGACAGAGAGACTCCATTGGTTGAAAACACATTGTACAGATAGCTAGTTGGGAGCTTGTTGTATCTCACACACTCAAGACCAGACCTCTCATATGAAGTTGGCATAGTTTCTAGGTTCATACAGGAGCCGCATGAGCTACATTGGAAAGCTGCAAAGCATATCCTTCGATACGTACAGGGCACCATCACCTTTGGGATTCATTATGCAGCAGAATATACATTAGATCTTATTGGTTTTACTGATTCTGACTGGGCTGGAGATAACATTGATCGCAAGTCCACATATGGTTACTCACTTAGTCTTGGTTCCAGGCCTATCTGTTGGTCAAGCAAGAAGAAAGATGCCATTTCTCTATCTTCAGCTGAGGCAGAGTATAGAGGGGTAGTTAACATAACCATTCAGGCTACGTGGCTACAACATTTTCTCACTGAGTTGGGCATTTAGTTTCATTGGCCGATCGTCATCTGGTGTGACAACCAGAGTACTCTGAAGTTCTGCAAAGATCTAGTTCAAGGGAAGCGGATGAAGCACATCGATATCCACATGCACTACATCGACTTACAATTTTGTCCTTTAGCAGAACAAACGACATATATTTTCACCAAGACCTTCACTGAGCATAAATTCCATTCTGTGCGAGGTCGTCTTGGAGTGAAGGACATAGTTGCCTAGCAACTATAGTTCTTCTTTTTTTTACATACATTGTACCTTGAGGGGGGGTTTTTCCCATGAGGTTTTCCCTCTTTCCTCACTTTATTTGCAGTGTATATTTTGTACTTGGGTACCTAACATGGCCTCGTTTTCGGGACCCAATCTTTATTTTCACCATAGTGATGTTCAAGGGGGGTGTTGGAGTTACTTCATACAAACCTAGGATTTATTTTTCCTAAGGTTTTTATTTGTTTATTAGTCATAATTAGTCATTATCCACTCTCCTATATTTTAGGAGAGAATATTCCACCTGGAGAATATTCTCTTTCAGCTCACACTTCAGTTTGACTAGTTGAGTTGAGTTTAGATGTTGCATTGGGATCATCACCATGATAATTCGACCTTGCCTTGGTATCATCACCAAAGTGGCACATTAGCCTTGATTCCTTGAGTTAACTCTTCACCACTTTCTGTTCAGTCAGTTAACTGAAGACTAGTTGACTAGTTAACTCAATTAGGTGGCAGTTCACTCCTATAACTGCCTAAGAGACTAGAATAGGTGGCAGTTCATTCCCGTAACCACTGGTGTGTGTCCATATCACTATATACCACCACTATGGAGACTTGGTTCACCTCAAGTCGAACTCTTTGAGTTATATAGAGTATATCATGTGTAAATTATTCATTATTCATAACGGTTAATGAGAATTCTTTCCATTCTTTCTCTCTTTCTTATTCTTTTTCCAATTATCTCTGCAAATGTGTGTATCATTGTTTAGCTAGATCTATTCTGTGCAGGTTCAACACATTTACAGTTCATGTCTATGACTATTTTTTTTCTGTTGTGGTTCTGTAGGAGGGACTGTCATTCTGCAATATTTGGACATGTGTCCAAAGTTGTTACATTTGTAGCATTCCACTTCAGTGCTCAAAGATTCAAACTTGTTGGAAATTCTTCTCTGTGTTTCACTATGCATTCCTAGATAACCCTTTTGTGTATGAATTTCAAAGTTGTTTACGTTCCTCTTGTTTTCTCTGCAATTTACAAATTTATATCCAAAATTATTACATGCATAACATAATAAAAAAAAATAGTTTGATACCTAGGAGTTGAATATCTTCTGAAAGGAGGTACTCTTATGAATCCTTCTTCTTCTTGAGGCCTATCTGTTTATGTCAGTCATTGATTCTAAAATATGGATCTTCTTAGTGTAGGAGTGTCTCTATAATTTTCTTTGTAGACCTTCCTGTCCCCTTTGATTGTTTTTGCATAGATTTTTGGATATGTTTCTCGTTCTATTGTTTTGGAGCTTTATCCCTTTTCTGTATGATTGTATCCAAGTCCGAACTTGTCATGATGAAGTTTTCGACTGCTGATAATGTCATTCAAAACTTTTGAGTTGTTCTGCATATTTTTCGTTTGAATATCCTTTCTTAATGTGACAATTTCTGCTTCCAAATTTCCAATGATCCCGTCTCTTCCTTCTAACTTTTCTTTGAGTGATTCTTCAATTTGTTTATCTTCATCAATTTGAACCTTCAAATTTGTGATCATTTGTTCTAGTTCATGAGTGTCTTCTTTCTTGTCTAGTTCCGCTTGTAGTTTCTTGTTTTTCTTTTGATAACTTCTATGTCACACAACAATTCTTCTCGGTAGTCAACTTCCGCCTCTTCATATTCTTCTTCAGCCTCTTCATATTCTTCTTCAGCCTCTTCATATTCTTCTTCGGAGTCTTCTTTATCAGAGTCTTCTACTGCCATGAATAGAACTCTTTCTGTCTTACTGTCACTGACTTCATCTTCATCTGATGATGAGATATCTTCTTTGGTGCATAAGATTTTCTTGAAAAATTTCTTTGTGGTTCTTTTTCCTTTATATGTTTGTTTTCTATTTGAGTAACCTTCATCATTTCTATTTTTCTTATGAGGATATTTGTTAGAAAAATGACCAATACCATCACAATTAAAACAAATCAAAGGAGGCTTACCTCTATACTTGTCGTTGGTTCCCTTGTTCAATCTTCTGACAAAGTTGGTCGCTTCTTCATAATCTTCCGAGATGTCACTGCTACTGCTATGTTCTTTTTCTTTTTTCTTTCTCTTTTTCTTTGACCTTTTGGATGCTTTGAAGGATGCTTTTTTTATATCTAGATTTTCCCGTTCAATTCTCATTTCATATTCTGTGAAGATTCCATGTAGATCATCCATGATTATTGAGTTTAGATCTTCTCTTTCTTCTAGTGATGATATCTTAGGGTCAAATCTCATAGGAAGAGATCTTAGTACCTTTTTAACAATTACAGATTTTTTGATTTCTTCTCCCAATCCCAGGATTGCATTTACTGTTTCATCGACTCGTAAAAAGGAAGTTGCAATATTCTCATATTTCTTCATCTTTAGTTGTTCGAACTGACCTCTGTAAGTTTGAAGCTTTGCTGCTTTGAATTTTGAATCTCCTTCATAAATATTTCAAAGTTCGTCCCAAATATCTTTAGCGGATTTATAATGTGCAACTTTTGTGAATACCGATTCTCCAAGGCCATTCAAAAGTGAATTTGTGGATTTGGAATTATTCTGACTGAGTTTCACTTCTTTTTCATTTGTTGGCAGACCTGCTGGTGCTATGTATCCATCTACAATTGATTGCCAAATTTCAAATCCCCGTGCTTTTATATATGTCTTCATCCTTATGCTCCAAAATGCATGCATCTGCCCATCAAACTGTGATATTCCATTTTTATACATGTTGTTTCTCTCCATGATCTACCTTTCAGTGGTTAAACTAATTTCTAAAGGAACCTTCTCTGATACCAATTGTTGGATTACTGAGAGGGGGGGTGAATAAGTAATAGAGAAATCTAATCCATTTTAACCATATAATGCAAGTGTTATATCAATGTAGCATTATCATCCAATATTTTCAGAGTAAATAAACAATGAACAAATGAACAATCATACACATACACAATACACCAGTGTTTTTACGTGGAAACCCAAAGAGGGAGAAAACCATGAAATGATTTTTCTTATATGTATTGAATAATTACATTCATTGGAAGCACCAAATTCCTTTGTTTTCCAGCTGCAACTGGAAGGAGGCTCCAACCCCCTAATTTCTCAGGCTACAACCTGAGGGAAGCTCCAAATCCCCAATTCTCTAGATACAACCACCTGTCCTTGCCTCGTCCAACCACCCTGACCTATAAGTAGAATGATGGAACCACTGCCACATTATCACTGTGAGATATACTGCTGTAAACCCTCACCAAACAACCTGAACCATGCATCAACCTGTACCTCAATCTGTAATCAACCTGTAACATAAACAAGTGCATCAACCATGCACCATCCTGTATCTGAACCTCAACCAAAATCCCTCATCAATTTCATCATCCAAATCTGATTTGTAACTATGTAATATACTTGGAGTATATGATCACATACATGCAAACCTTCCTTAACTTTAACAACAATTTTCTATCATTTTCATCAAACTTTACTTTAGTCTCACATGACTAGTTTTGGATTAGTCAACAAATCTAACTTGAAATAATCATAACTATGTACCTGTAATGAATAAAGATCTAAAAATAATACACAATGTTCTTCAATGTGTTTTGTGAAATTCCTCCGGGTGTCACTACTTGGAACCTCTCAGAAAAGGAGTTATAGCAAAAATGACATACCTTGTTGAAATCTGGATTATTCTAGAGAGCGAACTTGTAGAGTGTGCCTTGCATGGAATATTTGTTGAATGGATCTAAAAATTGTACACAGAATACTACAGACTGTACTCTAACCAACACATTTGGTCTTACTGAATTTGGATATGTGATAAAGAAGTTATGACGTGTTTACTCAAAACACCTATTTTAGACTAGTTTCAGGACTAGCCACAAACCCTATTTTCCACGAATCGTAACTCCAAACATACAATGAACCACAAGATGAAATTCGTACCGCAACTACTTGGATAGTTTTACTAAATGGCCTCCCAATTTCACAGTCTGAATCATTCTATAAAAAATGTTATTGCAAAAATGGTGAGATGACCTGTAAATAACATACTTTATAAAGTATCGTCAAAATAATTTATCCTTCCTTGAATTTCGGCCTTCTTTACTTCACCTTCCTTTTGAAATTCGGCTTAGATATCCTTTGGTTACCTCAGTCACCTGTAGATATTCAATATCCTCAAGTGTGATTCAAATGAGAGAGCCTTGCCTCTTATTTATACTTTCATGTAGCTTCCTTAGAAGCAACTTCTAGACCACTGTGTCCACATAGCCACTTTGTCCACATAGACACCTATGTCCAACTTTTCCCAATTTGCCACTTGTCCATATATCCAATAGCCACTTGACTACTTAACCCATTTTCCTCATTTTAGGGTTAACCTTCTTAGAACCACTTTCCATAATTAGAAAGTTCTCCATTTACTTTATTATTTAAATAATCCTCTTTGACTTTGTCACTTTACTTTATTATTTAAATAATCCTCTTTGACTTTGTCATTTCATTTTATTATTTAAATAATCCTCTTTGACTTTGTCATTTCACTTTATTATTTAAAGAATCCTCTTTGACTTTGTCACTTCACTTTATTATTTAAATAATCCTCTTTGACTTTTTCACTTTGGTTTATTATTTAAATAATTTCTTCTTTGCAAACACTTTGTCTTCTTTGAACTTTTGGGGCTTCAAGCGAAAATATGAGGGTCCTCCAACTTCGTAAGGCCATAACTCTCAAACCATGAGGGGTTATGTGATGTTCCACATACCACCATAAATGGCATGACATGTACTATCTATCTAGAATAGTCTTACCTACAAATATATCAAAACTCATACCATTATACATCAAACAAACTTGGGTCCATTAACCAAATCTTTGTTCTACCGGACTTTCTTCAAGGGTTGACATCAATGACAACCAATCCGATTAATCAACAATCTCCCCCTTTGGCATTGATGACAACACTTTGAAGCAATATTGAAATCATATCTCTCATTCTCCCCCTGGAACCATGCCTGCATCTCTGTGACCAACGCTCCCTCTAGAACCATTCCTCTTTCCTCTACATCTGATAAATCTCTTCCCTTTGTCATCAATGGCAAAGGTATCTTTCCATTCGGGTCTTCTCCCCCTAATTGACTCATCTGATCTCCCAACCTGAACTATCCTCTTTATGGTCCTTCCTCGTGTACATCTAAGACATATAAGATAAGCATTCATTTTGGAGTAGAAATAACTCTGAGTCTCTAGCGAAGATACTCAAAGGCTTCTAGTGGAAGCAGTTTTGTAAAGTTGTATGCCACTTGTTTTTTTGTGACCACATATTCAACTCTGATGTTCTTTTTTGCAACCCGTTCCCATAGAAAGTGATACTTGATTGAAATGTGCTTCGTCTTGGAGTGCATCACCGAGTTATTTGAGATACTGATGGTGCTTGTATTATCACAATAGATTGGAATGGGCTCATCATACTCAACCTGTATATCTGTTAGAGTTTGTTTCATCCATAGACCCTGTGTACAACATGTTGCTGCTACTATATACTCTACCTTGGCTATAGATAAAGATACTGATGATTGTTTCTTGCTTATCCATGATAATAAACACTCACCCAAGTAGAACGATGTTCCATTGGTGCTTCGTCGGTCATCAATGCAACCTGCCCAATCTGCATCTGTGTAGGAAATAAGTGATATGTCATTTCCTTTTGGATACCAAAATCCAAAATCTTCTGTTCCTTTGAGATATTTGAAAATCCTCTTCACTGCTAACACATGTGATTCCTTTGGTGCTTCTTGAAATCGTGCCACCTGTCCAACTTCTTGCATTACATATGGTCTGGATGCTGTCACATATAGTAGGCTACCAATCATTGACATGTATTGCCTCTGATCTGTAGACTTTGAATCATCATCTTTGCTCAACTTGCAACTGGTTTGCATGGGAGTGATAACTAATTTGCAATATTCCTTTCCAAACCTCTTTAGCATTTCTTTGATATAATTGGTTGATTTGACGTATATGAAGACCCAAAAAGAAGGATAGTTCTCCAAGTAATGACATTTCAAATTCATTCTTCATGTCCTTTGCAAATTTTTGTCTTAATCTGTCATGAGTACTTCAAAAAATAATATCATCAACATAAACTTCAATTAATAAAATACTATCTTGAGTTACCTTGATGTAGAGGTTGATGTCTGCAATTCCTTTTCTGAACCCTGGCTGTTGTATATATTTATCCAGTCTAGAGTACCATGCTCTAGGATCCCGTTTTAGACCATACAAGGCCTTCTTTAATTTACACACATAATCTGCGTTATCTGACAACTGAAATCCTTCTGGTTGTTCAATGAAGACTTCTTCTTCAAGTTCCCTATTTAGAAAAGATGATTTTATGTCCATCTGATACACTTTAATATTTTTGGAGCATGCATAAACTAAAAACAATCGGATTTCTTCCATTATGACAACTAGGGAAAATGTCTCTTCATAGTTGATTCCTCAACCTGTGCATATCCTTTACATACCAATCTAGCTTTGTTCCTTGTAACCTGTCCATCTTCATTCAATTTATTCCTGCATATCCACTTTGTGCCAATCACATTCTTATCGTTTTGTCTTGGAACCAATTCCCAAGTGTCATTTTTCTCTATTTTATCAAATTCTTCATCCATGGCCTTATTCCAAATTTCATCCTTGATGGCCTCTTCAAAACAGGTTGGTTCAATCATAGATGAGAGTGCTAGGTGTGTTTGTTCTGGTGAACAGATTCTTCTTCTAGTCTCAACTCCTGCATCTTTGTTTTGATAATCTGATATAAAGGATGATTCTTCTGTACTTGTTTTCTAGGTGTCTTTGGAGGCACTTTCTGAACTTTCTCTTCTTCTTCTGTCGGAGCCTCTTCATCTTTCCCTTCTACTTCTTTTTCATCTTCTGCTTTTTCTTCGTAAATATGTTCCATTGATTCATTTTATTCTTCCTTTAATTCTTGTCTACCTGTTTCATCAATTGTTACGTTGATGATTTCCACAACTTTGTTCAATCTCACGTTGTAACACTTGTATTGTTTCCTTGTACTTGATTAACCAACAATTACTCCTTTTTCCACACGAGATTCAAACTTTCCCATTCTTCCATCTTCTCTTTTGATGTAGCATTTGCTTCCAAAAAATCTGAAGTGCTTCACATTTGTTGGTCTTCCTTTGCATAGCTTGTAGGGAGTTTTTTCAGTGTTGTTTCTGAGAATTACTCTGTTTTGAATGTGAACTGTTGTATGCACTGCCTGTGTCCAAAAGATATATGTCCATTTGGAATCCATTACCATTGTTTGATCCATTTCCTGTACTGTCCTATTCTTTCTTTCAACAACTCCATTCTGTTGAGGTGTCCTAGAAACAAAGAATTGCCTTTTTATTCCATGTATGATGAAGTATTCCATAAATTCCTTTTAAGTGAAATCTCCTCCATTATCAAATCTCAAACATTTGATTTTTGAATCCATTTCATTTTCAACCATTTCCTTGTAGACCTTGAAGTTTTCAAAAGCTTCTGA
>SNQJ01S0009440.1:196351-210932 GCA_010110895.2 Picea sitchensis | reverse complement strand
CCCCCCCTTCTCTCCTAAAGGGTCTGTGACCTCCCGGTCAAGGATATTTATCTCTTGAGCTGGATTAGCTCTTTCAGGCCGCCAATGGCCCTGAAATGCTTTACATAGGTCCATTTTTCTCTTTATCCACAGGTCCTATGGAACCTATGGGCCCCTTCCTTAACGCCTTTACAAATTCAAAGTTTATGGGTGCTAGCCCCTTTCCACTCGTCCCACTCTTTCACGTGACCTCGGGCTATGGTCTAGGTCTAAGCCCCCAAGTGCTTCACAACTTCGGGTTCCAACTGCCTAGCATGCAACTGGTTTCTTTCTACGCGAACTATGAAACGACAGAGTTACTCAGAACCAGATATACGGTTCTCACCCCCTTCAGCAACCAATGGTGGCGATCTCTTCGTGCTTCATGACTTCGCGCTTCGCATTATCTGCACTCTGCTCTTCACGATTTTCCTGAAGTCCAAATATGCTAAATCCTCGAATCAGATCAACGGTTTTCAATGATCGACAACCAACGACTTAGATCTTCTCTGCACTTCATGATATTTGCTAACTGCTCGACACAGTTCTTCCAATTTGCGATTCTGCGAATCTGCTTATCTGTTGCCACATATCTATCCTCCGATTGACGACTAGGATTCCTTTATGACTTCAGACTTCGAAAAGTCAAACGCTCACCTGCGTTCTTCCTCCTTTCCTCGGAGTGTGTGTGTGGATATTTTCCATGTATCCTTCTGGATCCAACGGTCCAGATCTTTTCTTCATGCTTCGCAACTTCACAAAGTTCACACTCTACTCTTTGTAATTTTTCCAAATATATTTCTCGTGAACCTCAGATCTGCTTCCACATGTCTCCCTTGATGATGGATGGTCCTGAAAATCTTCATAACATTGGGAATTCCTAAGTATACTCTCCTATGCACTCTAAATAGATTTAATCCGTGCACTTTACCTGGATCCAACGACTGTTGGTCCTTCGCACGTTCAGATCTGACGGCTGGGACCTGATCCTCTCCTTTTTTGCTCCTCCTTTGTCTTGAACCCAAATCTGACGGTCCATATCTCTTCAGGATCCAGGACTTCGACAAGTCCATGCCTTCTATGCTCCCATACATCTGAATGTGCGAATCCTGTAGGACTCCCACTATTACCTCCCACACATCCTCTCCATATCTAACAACTGTACTTGTTCACGACTAGATCTATTGGCTCCTGTTGCTCCTCCTCCTGAACTTTGAATTTCTTCAGAGACTTGGAAGATTTCATGAGGATTCAAAGGGTTCAAACTTTGACCTTTCTCCTGCAAGGCTATCTACTCGACCTTGGCTTGAACTTTTGGAAACACAACTCTTCCTGAGCTTGAAATTGGAATAAGTCCACCTCTACGTGCACTCTTTGTATTGTCTTTATTGATCTTTATCTCTCGGAACCTTTGACTCCTCTGAGGGCCACTTCGACACTTATAAACTTTCTAATTGGTTTCAACTGAACTTTGGAACCATTCTCTCTCCCGAGCTTGGTTATATGAGGTGACTTAAACCCTCGACTCTTCCTCTGAACTCTTCAGAACCTCTATCTCTCCTGAGCTTGTTCCACTCTACAAACTCATGGATTCTCAAGAATCTTCCTCTCACACCTTGCGACCCTTCACGATATCGTCTTAGACACTCAAAAACTTTTCTACTCTGTGCACTCCTTGCAACAAAGATCCTTCAACCTTTCCTCTGGTTGAGGGAGTCCAATACTCGACTCGGCCTACGTACCCTTTGTGCAGCTTTGTGCACTTCTGCTTCTACAAGTTAAACGATATCTCTCCTAAGCTTCTGAGTTGAAATAGAATTTGTCGACGCACTCCTTGTGAAAAATATGCACACCTTGCATGAACTCAAAGAAGAGAAGTGATTGAAACTTACTTAACACTTCACAATTTCATACATTCATTAATATGACTCATTCATTCGTGAAACATGAAATACCAGATAAACTGTAAACAATAGGAACCCCTGACATTGGATCAATTTTCCTCTATTATATTCATTCAAATGTAAATGACTACAGCTATGAAAAACAATAACTAAACCACAACAATCTCCTGCTGATTTGCAGCAGTCTCATTCGGGCATACAATGCATCTACATATACAAGAGGTCCTCTAGGGTTCCCTCCGACTACCTCTCCTATCCAAGTAACAACTAACAACTACTCAAGCTTCGTTACATTAAATTCTGAGAGTGATACTCCCATATCTCTCATGATCATTCAGTTTCCAAGTGTTTCGCTCTTCTTCAATCATCCATTCAAAACGAATCTACAGGAAACTCCAACTTTTAGATTCCAAAAAAATTAAAAAGGCACGCTATGGTGCTGAGTTGTCCCTCCACGTGGGATTTACTGACGATGCTCCTGCATCATACTCCTTTGTTGGGAAAATCATGAGCTCTTACTCATGTCTCCCTCTGCTATGTTGTTGAGATCCTCCATGGTCCCATACCTTCTCTTGGATCTGTTCATTTGCTCCTTTTCCTTGTTGTCTCTGCTTCCCTGCTGCTCCTGGAGGTCCTCTTCTGTTCCAACCTTCTCTGATGACTGCTTCTTATACTGCTTCCAACATCAATCTCTTTATCTCCTCTATTTATTTTTCTAGCTGGTCCACTGGCTGGCTTTCCTCCTATAGTCGGCTCTATTTCATCTTCTCTCCATCAATTTCCAACTTAACTTGTTGGATAAGATGATTTTTCTTTTTTACCCTTCTCTCAAGGGCCTCCATCTCTTCACACATATCAACAAGATCCATGCTATCTGTTGCTTCCTCCTCTACTATAGGTCCACATTATATAATTATCCCTTGCTCATCTCCCTGGATGAAATTTTCAAGCCATTCATTTGAATTCCCATCTCCTTCTGATGTAGATCCCAATTCTACAGTTGCCTTATGTTCATCTCCTTGGCTGAAATTTCCAAGCAATTCCACCGAATGCTCTTCTTTCTCCATCCCTTGGGCACATTTAAATGTGTGCTCTTTCTCTTCCTTTTTACCAATCTGATCAATCTGAACCTTCATGTTATCTTCATCTCCTGTGGCACTAGCTGGACATTATGTTGCAAACTCCAGTTCTGCAGTCTCACCACTGAGTTGTTGTTCAACTTCCTCCTCTGATAGATTGAATTCTGTCATCTCCTCGTGTGTTGGTTCAACTCCAACTTCCTCTAGCATCTCCCCAGGCTGTTATTCTCCTCCACCTATTTCCAACTTAGCCTATTCGATATGCCTACTCTGCATATTTACCCTTCTCTCCAAGGCTTCCAATTCCTCATACAAATCAGAAAAATCTATGTTGTCTTCTTCCTCTTCTGCTGTAGGCTCCAGTGCTCCAGTCATCTCCTGTTCATCTCCCGGTCTGAAATTTTTGATCAATTATGCTGAATGATTCTCTCCTGCAATTTGCATGAATGTCTCCTGGCAGCCATCTTCTGGTCCTGGATTGTCCAACCAATCCTCTAACATCTCTAGCTCTTGCTTCCATTGAGTGAACAATTCATCTGAATTATCCTCTTTTTCTTCTGGGGTAGACATCAATGTTTTCTCCTTCTCCTCCTCTTTGACAGTCCTTGCTAGCTGTCTTTCCTCTATTGCACCAGTATCATAGACATAGTTAGCTTTAAAATCATTTGGCCCCATGGCCTCTTTTTTGGATTCTTGTTGCACCACCTCCTCATGGTCAATGCTTGTACTAACCTCCACTGGGATATTTGGTAGGAATATCTAAATTCCCCCGATGATTAGAACACACCTCTGATCTTCTTCCATCAACACTCATTGCCGACATGAACTCTCAACTGAGTTCATCTCTTCTCCCTTTCCCACCTGACAACTTGGGATTTTCTCTCTACCCACCTGACAGTCTATGAGATCACCTGATCTCTCTCCATTTCCCCCCTGGCAACTTGAAATTCCATCACTGCTCTCCTGGTAGTCTATGAGATCATCCATTGATCTCCTTCCATTTCCCACCTGACAACTTGAAAGTTCACTTCTACCCTCCTAGAAGTTTATGAGATCCTTAACTGATCTCTTCTCCTCATCATCACCGAGGTTCCTCCCAATCTCTGGTACACATATGTGAATCACTTTCTCCTCTATATCACCGAGGTTTTCAACATGCCTCAACCAATTCCTCAGTATTTGGTGTTTCCTTTTGGATAACAACTTCTAGGCATGCCACTTTGCTTTCCTCTTCAAAGGCCATTCATATGTCCAGTGTACCTTTGTCTCCTGTTGCATCTTCAATGTCAACTGTTCCGTTCTTTCTCTTATCTTAATGAGCTCTTTGCCAATTTCTACTTTTTTTTTCTTCTGGCGGTCTCCTCTTCGACCACACTCATGGCTTTCAGTAGCCATATTCCTCTCACCTCAACCCACCTGGTTGTCTACCATTTTTTGCACACCTTGCAACAATATTATAGAGCATCAATACTTTGTCTCCCTTCACCCACTGTCCACAGGTGAACTTCAGCTTCTGATACCATTTGATGTCATCATATTATCTCTATTCACCTTCTCACCTTTGCCTACAATATATAGAAAAAATTTAACTCTTGATACTACTTGATGTAGTCAGACTATCTCCTCTATCTTCTTCGTCTGAAATATATAGACAAAATCAACTCTGATACCACTTGATGGTATCAAACTATCTACTTTATCTCCTTTCCTCTTTTGCCTACTATCTACAAGAAAAATTCCGCTTTGATACCACTTGATGTAAACCCCCCCCCTTCTCTCCTAAAGGGTCTGTGACCTCTCAATCAAGGATCTTTATCTCTTGATATGGATGAGCTCTTTCAAGCCTTCAATGACCCTGGAACTCTTTACACAGGTCTCTTTTTTTCTTTATCCGCAGGTCCTATGGAACCCGCGGGCCCCTTCCTTAGCACTTTTACAAAATCCGAGTTTCTAGGTGCTAGCCACTTTTCGCTCGTCCCACTCCTTCACGCGACCTTGGGATATGGTCTGGGGCTAATCCCACAAGCGCTTCACAACTTCAGGTTCCAGTTTCCTAACATGCATCTGGTTTCTTTCTACGCGAACTCCGAAATGATGGAGTTACTTAGAACCATTTCTACGGTGCTCGCCCCCTTCGACAACCAATGGTGGCGATCTCTTCGCGCTTCACGTTATCTATACATTGCTCTTCACAATTTTCCCGAAGTCTGAATATGCAAAATCCTCGGATCAGATCAATGGTTTTCAATGATCCATAACCAATGACTGAGATCTTCTCCACACTTCATGATATTTGCTAACTGCTCGACACAGTTCTTCCGATTAGCAATTCTGCAAATTTGTTGCCACGTATCTATCCTCTGATCAAGGGCTAGGATTCCTTTGTGAATTATGACTTCAAAAAGTAAACACGCTCACCTATGTTCTTCCTCCTTTCCTCGGAGTGTGTGTGTGGATATTTTTCACGTACCCTTCTGGATCCAATGGTCCAGATATTTTCTTCGCACTTCGTGACTTCGTAAAGTTCGCACTCTACTCTTTGTAATTTTTCCGAATATCTTTCTCGCGAACCTCAGATCTGCTGCCACCTGTCTCCCTTGACGATGGATGGTTCCGAAAATCTTCGGAACACTGGGATTTCGTAAGTCCACTCTCCTATTCACTCTAAAGATATTTAATCCATGTACTTTACCAGGATCCAATGACTATTCGTCCTTCGCGCGTTTAGATCCAATGGTTGGGACTTGATCCTCCCCTTTTGTGCTCCTCCTTTGTCTTGGACCCAAATTTGACGGTCCAGATATATTCGAGCTCCGGGACTTCAACAAGTCCATGCAATCTACGTTCCCATACACCCGAATGTGCGAATTCCGTAGGACTCCCACCGTTACCTCCCGTATATCCTCTCCAGATCTAAAAACTGTACTTATTCATGACTAGATCTGATGGCTCCTGTTGCTCCTCCTCCCGAACTTTGAATTTCTTCTGAGACTTGGAATATTTCACGAGGATTCAAAGGGTTCAATCTTTGACCTTTCTCCTTCAAGGCTATCTACTCGACCTGACCTTGGCTTGCGCTTTTGGAAACACAACTCTTTATGAGCTTGAACTTGGAATAATTCCACCTCTACATGAACTCTTTGCACTGTCTTTCTTGAGCTTTATCTCTCAGAACCTTTGACTCCTCTAAGGGCCACTTCAACACTTATAAAATTTCTAAGTGGTTTCAACTAAACTTTCAAATTTATTTCCCTCCCGAGCTTGGTTATATGAGGTGACTTAAACCCTCGACTCTTCCTATGAACTCTTCAGAACCTCCATCTCTCCTGAGATTGTTCCACTCTACAAACTCATGGATTCTCAAGAATCTTCCTCACACACCTTGCGAACATTCATGATAGCTTCTTAGACACTTAGAAACTTTCTGACATTGTGCACTCCTTGCAACAAAGATCCTTCAACCTTTCCTCTGGTTAAGGGAGTCCAATACTCGACTCAGCCTATGCACCCTTTGCGCGGCTCTGTGCACTCTGTGCACTTTTTCTGTTACAAGTTCAACGATATCTCTCCTTATATTCTGACTTAAAATAGACTCTATCGACGCACTCCTTGCGACCAATATGCATGCCTTGCATGAACTCAAAGAAGAGAGGTGATTGAAACTTACTTAACACTTCAAAATTTCATACATTCATTAATATGACTCATTCATTCATGAAACACAAAATAACAGAGAAACTGTAAACAATAGCAACCCCCGACATTGGATCAATTTTCCTTTGTTATATTCATTCAAATGTAACTGGCTACAAATATGAAAACAATAACTAAACCAGAACAATCTCCTACTAATTTGTAATAGCCTCATTCAGACATACAATGCATCTACATATACAAGAGGTCCTCTAGGGTTCCCTCCGAATACCTCTCCTATGGAAGTAACAACTAACAACTACTCAAGCTCCGTTACATTAAAGTCTGAGAGTGAAACTCCCAGATCTCTCGTGATCATTCAGTTTCTGAGCGTTTCTCTCTTCTTCAATCATCTGTTCAAAACATATCTACAAGAAACACTAGCTTTTAGATTCCAAAAAAAGAAAAGAAAGGTGTGCTATGGTGTTGAGTTGTCCCTCCATGTGATATTTTCTGACGATGCTCCTGCATCACCGTGAGGAGTTATGTGATGTTACACATACTGCCAGAAATGGCATGACATGTACTATTCATCTAGAATAGTATTACCTGCAAATAGATCAAAACTCATAACATTATACATCAAACAAACTTGGGTCCATTACCCAAACCTTTGTGCTACCATAATTCATTATCGAACTTTCTTGAAGGGTTGACATCAATGAAAACCAAACCAATTAATCAAGAATCTCCCCCTTTGAAATTGATGGCAACACTCTGATGCAACACTGAAATCATATCACTCATGCTCCCCCTGGAACCATGCCTGCATTTCTGTGACCAATGCTCCCCTTGGAACCATGCCTCCATCCTCTGCATCTGATAAATCTCTCCCCCTTTGTCATCAATGGCAAAGGTGTCTTTCCATTCGATTCTGTTCCCCCTAACTGAATCATCTCATCTCCCAACCGGAACTGTCCTCTTTATGGTGCTTCCTCGTGTACATATAAGACATATAAGATAATCATTCAAAATCATTCATTTTGGAGTAGAAATAACTCCGAGTCTTTGGCGAAGATACTCAAAGGCTTCCCATGGAAACAATTTTGTAAAGATGTCTGCCACTTGTTCTTTTGTGCCCACATATTCAACTCTGATGTTCTTTTCTGCAACCTTTTCCCATAGAAAGTGATACTTTATTGGAATGTTCTTTGTCTTGGAGTGCATCATCGGGTTATTTAAGATATTGATGGCGCTTGTATTATCACAATAGATTGGAATGGGCTTATCATACTCAACCTGTATATCTGTCAGAGTTTGTTTCACCCATAGAACCTATGTACAACATGATGTTGCTGCAATATACTCTGGCTCGACTGTAGATAAAGATACTGATGATTATTTCTTTCTTAGCCATGATACTAAACACTCACCCAAGTAGAACGCTGCTCCACTAGTGCTTCATTGATCATCAATGCAACCTTCCCAATCTACATCTATTTAGGTAATACCCGATATATCCTTTCCTTTTGGATACCATAATCCAAAATCTTCTGTTCCTTTGAGATATCTGAAAATCCTCTTCACTGCTAATACATGTGATTCCTTTGGTGCTTCTTGAAATCATGCCACCTATCCAACTTCCTACATTACATATGGTCTAGATGATGTCACATATTGTAGGCTACCAATCATTGACCTGTATTGCTTCTAATCTGTAGACTTTTAATCATCATCTTTTCTCAACTTGCAACTGGTTTGCATGGGAGTGACAACTGGTTTGCAATATTCCATTCCAAACCTCTTAAACATTTCTTTGATATACTTGGTTTGAGAAATAAAAATTCCTTGGTTTCTTTGACGTATCCGAAGACTTAGAAATAAGGATAGTTCTCCAAGCAATGACATTTCAACTTCATTATGCATGTCCTTTGCAAATATCTGGTTTAATCTGTCATCAGTACTTCCAAAAATAATATCATTAACATAAGCTTCAATTAATAAAATACTATCTTGAGTTATCTTGATGTAGAGTTTCTATCTGCACTTCCTTTTCTGAGCCCCACCTGTTGTAGATATTTATCGAGTCTAGAGTACCATGCTCTAAGAGCCTATTTTAGACCATACAAGGCCTTCTTTAATTTACACACATAATCTGCGTTCTTTGATAACTGAAATCCTTCTGGTTTTTCAATGTAGACTTATTATTCAAGTTCCCCATTTAGAAAAGATGATTTTACGTCCATCTGATACACTTTAATATTTTTGGAGCATGCATAAGCTAAAAGCATCAGATTGCTTCCATTCTGGTAACTGGGGCAATTGTCTCTTCAAAGTCGATTCCTTCAACCTATGCATATCCTTTACATACCAATCTAGCTTTGTTCCTTGTAACTTGTCCATATTCATTCAATTTATTCATGTATACCCACTTTGTGTCGATTACATTCTTATACTTTGGTCTTGGAACCAATTCCCAAGTGCCATTTTTCTCTATTTGATCCAATTCTTCATCCATGGCCTTATTCCAAAATTCATCCTTGTTGGCCTCTTCAAAACAAGTTGGTTCAATCGTAGATGAGAGTGCTAGGTGTGTTTGTTCTGGTGAACAGATTCTTCTTCTAGTCTCAACTCCTGCATCTTTGTTTATGATAATCTAATCTGAAGGATGATTCTTCTGTACTCATCTGCTAGGTGTCTTTGGAGACACTTGCTGAACTTTCTCTTCTGCTTCTGTCGGATCCTCTTCATCTTCCCCATATACTTCTTTTTCATCTTCTGCTTCTTCTTTGTAAAGCTGTTCCATTGATTCATTTTCTTCTTCCTTTAATTCTTGTCTACCTGTTTCATCAATTGTTACGTTGATTCTTTCGACAACTTTGTTCAATCTCAGGTTGTAACACTTGTATTCTTTCCTTGTACTTGAGTAACCAACAAGTACTGATTTGTCCACACAAGAGTGAAACTTTCCCATTCTGCCATCTTCTCTTTTGATGTAGCATTTGCTTCCAAAAACTATGAAGTGCTTCACATTTGTTGGTCTTCCTTTCCATATCTCATAGGGAGTTTTGTCAGTGTTGTTTCTAAGCATTACTCTCTTTTGAATGTGAAGTGTTGTATGCACTGCCTGTGTCCAAAATATATCTGTCAATTTGGGATCCATTAGCATTGTTCGAGCCAACTCATGTACTGTCCTATTCTTTCTTTCAACAACTCCATTCTGTTGAGGTGTCCTAGCAACAAAGAATTTCCTTTTTATTCCATGCTTGTTGCAGTAGTCCATAAATTCCTTTGAAGTGAACTCTCTTCCATTATCAGATCTCAATCATTTTATTTTTGAATCCATTTCGTTTTCAACCATTTCCTTGTAGACCTTGATGTTTTCAAAAGATTCTAACTTATTCCTAAGAAAGAAAATTGCAGTCATTCTTGTATAATCATCAACTAATAAAATAAAGTATTTCTCACCTTTTAAACCCTTTGTTGTAGTTGGTCCAACTAGATCAGTATGCACAATTTCTAGTGGTCTTTTCGTTGAATATTCTTTTGATTGAAACCTGGTCTTTGTTTGCTTTTCTTGTTGACAATGCTTGCATAAAGTGTTGGTTGGTTTCATGATCTGGGGCATTTCTCTAACTGCTTTCCTTTTTTTGACTTTGACAAGGTTATCAAAATGTATGTGACCCATTCTTCTGTGCCATAGCCAACTTTCATCTTCCTTTCCTAGGAAACACTTTTCATTTCCAATTTCACTTAATACATATATGTTACTTGAAGTTCTCGCAGCTGTTGCAATCAATTTTCCTGAACCTTCTTTTCTTATCTCACACTTTTGTGAATTGAAAGTAACTTTATGACCTTGGTCACACATTTGACTCACACTTAGAAGATTATGTTTCATATATTCTACTAGTAGAACATTTTCTGCCTTGATATTCTTGTTCCCAATTATGACTGTGCCTTTTCCAATGATTTTAACTGAATCATCATTTCCAAAGGAGACTGATAAATCTCTTTCCTTTCTTAATGTAAGAAACATGTCTCTATCACCTGTCATGTGTTTTGAATAACCACTGTCAACATACCAACCACGTTTCTTCTGCTTAGATTGTAGAGCGAGTGTGCATTCTTCATTGCTATACTGATTCTTCTTTCTTATCCATATCCTTTTCTGAGGTTCTTGTCTGTGACTGTTGTTGTTCTGTTGTGGTTCTCTAGGAGGGACTGTCATTCTGCAATCTTTGGCCATGTGTCAAAAGTTGTTACATTTGTAGCATTCCACTTAAGTGCTCAAATATTCAAATTCGTTGTAACTTCTTCTTTGTGTTTCACTAAGCCTTCTTGGCTAACCCTTTTGTGTATGACTTTCAAAGTTGTTTATGTTCCTGTTGTTAGCTCTACAATTCACATATTTATGTCCAAAATTATTACATGCATAACATAAACCAAAACAAATAGTTTGATACCTGGGAGTTGAATATCTTCTGAAAGGAGGTACTCTTATGAATCCTTATTCTTCCCGAGGCCTATCTGTTTTTGTCGGTCTTTGATTCTGAAATCTGAATATTCTCGGTGAAGGAGTGTCTCTGTAATTTTCTTTGTAGACCTTCCTATCCCCTTTGATTGTTTCTGCATAGATTTTTGGATATGTTTCTTGTTCTGTTGTTTTGGAGCTTGATCATTTTCTGTATGATTGTATCCAAGTCCAGACTTGTCATGATGAGATTTTTGACTGCTGATAATGTCATTCAAAACTTTTGAGTTGTTCTGCATATTTTTCTTTTGAAGATCCTTTCTTAATGTGACAATTTCTGCTTCCAAATTTCGAATGATCCTATCTCTTCCTTCTAGTTGTTATTTGAGTGCTTCTTCAATTCTTTTATCTTCTTCAATTTGAACCTTCAAATTTGTGATCATTTGTTCTAGTTCATGAGTGTTTTCTTTCTTGTCTAGTTCCGCTTGTAGTTTCTTATTTTTCTTCTTTTCTTTTCTGATAAATTCTATGACACACAAAAATTCTTCTCAGTAGTCAACTTCTGCCTCTTCATATTCTTCTTCGACCTCTTCATATTCTTCTTCTGCCTCTTCATATTATTCTTCAAAGTCTTCTTTATCAGAGTCTTCTACTGCCATGAATATAACTCTTTCTGTCTCTCTGTCACTGTCTTCCTCTTCATTTGATGATGAGATGTCTTCTTTGGTGCATAAGATTTTCTTGAAAATTTTCTTTGTGGTTATTTTCCCTTTATATGTTTGTTTTCTGTTTGAGTAACCTTCATCCTTTCTCTTTTTCTTATGAGGACATTTGTTAGAAAAATGACCAATACCATCATAATTAAAACAAATCAAAGGAAGCTTACCTCCATACCTTCCGTTGGTTCCCTTGTTCAATCTTCTGACAAAGTTGGGCACTTATTCATCATCTTCCGAGACGCCATTGTTGCTGCTATGTTCTTTTTCTTTTTTCTTTGACCTTTTGGATACTTTGAAGGCTGCTTGTTTTATATCTGGATTTTCCTGTGCAGGTCTCTTTTCATATATTGTGAAGATTCCATGTAGTTCGTCCATGCTTATTGAGTATAGATATTCTCTTTCTTTTAGTGCTGATATCTTAGGGTCAAATCTCATAGGAAGAGATCCTAGTACCTTTTGAACAATTACAGATTCTTTGATTTCTTCTCCCAATCCCAAGATTGAATTTACTGTTTCATCGACTCGTAAAGAGTAAGCTGCAATATTCTCATCTTACTTCATATTTAGTTGTTCGAACTGACCTCTTTAAGTTTGAAGCTTTGCTGCTTTGACTTTTGAATCTCCTTCATAAATATTTTGAAGTTTGTCCCAAATCGCTTTAGCAGATTTGCAATGTGCAACTTTGGTGAATACCGATTCTCAAGACCATTCAAAAGTGCATTTGTGGCTTTGGAATTATTCTTACCAAGTTTCACTGCTTTTTCATTTGTCGATGGAACTGTTGGTGCTGTGTATCTATCTACGATTGATTGCCAAATTTCAAATCCCTGTGCCTGTATATATGTCTTCATCCTTATGATCCAAATTGCATACTTCTGTCCATCAAACTATGGTATTCCAGTTTTATACATGTTGTTTCTCTCCACGATCTACCATTTAGTGGTTAAACTGATTTTTGAAGGAACCTTCTCTGATGCCAATTGTTGGATTACTGAGAGGGGGGGTGAATCAGTAATATAGAAATCTAATCCCTTTTAACCATATAATGCAAGTGTTGTATCAATGTAGCATTATCATCCAATATTTCAAGAGTAAATAAACAATGAACAAATGAACAATCATACACATACAAATACACCATTGTTTTTATGTGGACACCCAAAGTGGGAAAAAACCACATAATGCTTTTTCTAATATGTCTTGAAGAATTACATTCATTGGAAGCACCAACTTCCTTTGTTTTCCAATTGAAACTGGAAGGAGGCTCCAACCCCCTAGTTTCTCAGGCTACAACTAGAGGGAAGCTCCAACTCCACAATTCTCTGGCTACAACCAGAAGGAGGATACAACCCCCTATGTTCTCCGGCTACAACCACATGTCCTTGCCCCGTCCAACTGCCCTAATGTATAAGTAGAATGATGGAACCAATGTCACACTATCACTGTGAGATATACTGCTGTAAACATGTACCAATCAACCTGCATCAAACAACATGTACCAATAACTTGAACCATGCATCAACCTGTACCTCAACCTGTAATCAACTTGTACCATAAACAAGTGCATCAACCATGCACCAACTTGTACCTCAACCTCAACCAAAATCCTTCATCAATTTCATCATCCAAATCTGATTTGTAACTTTGTATTAGACCTGGTGTATATGATCACATACCTGCAAACCTTCCTTAACTTTAACAACAAGAGACTAGCATTTTCGTCAAACTTTACTTTAGTCTCACATGACTAGTTTTGGATTAGTCAACAACCCTAATTTGAAATAATCATAACTATGTACCTGTAATGAATAAAAATATGAAAATAGTGCACAATTTTCTTCTGTGTGTTTTATGCAATTCCTCCAGGTGTCACTACTTGGAACCTCTCAGAAAATGAGTTATAGAAAAAATGACATACCTTGTTGAAATCTGGCTTATTCTAGAGAGAAAACTTGTAGAGAGTGCCACGCACAGAATATTTGTTGTATGGATCTAAAAATTATACAAATAATACTATAGACTGTAATCTAACCAACACATTTGGTATTACTGAATTTGGATCTGTTATGAAGAAGTTATGACATTTTTACCCAAAACACCTGTTTTAGACTAGTTTCAGGACTAGCCACAAACCCTATTTTCCATGGAGTGTAACTCCAAAAATACAACGACCCACAAGATAAAATTTGTACCACAACTACCTGGATATGTTTCCTCAATGGCCTCCAAATTTCATGGTCTGAATCATACTAGAAAAAAACTTATTGCGAAAATGGTGAGATGACCTGTAAGTAACATACATTAGAAAGCATTGTCAAAAGAATTTATCCTCCCTTGAATTTCAACCTTCTTTACTTCACCTTCCCTCTAAAATTCAGCTTAGATATCCTTTGGTTACCCTAGTCACCTGTAGATATTCAATATGATCAAGTGTGTTTCAAATGAGAGAGCCTTACCTCTTATTTATACTTTCATGTAGCTTCCTTAGAAGCATCTTCTAGACCACTTTGTCTACGTAGTCACCTATGTCAAACTTTGCCCAATTTTGATAAAACATAAACAAGAATAACAACATGGCAGAAAAGGCTCACTATCCAACACTTAATTATTCACTCCAATGTTACATATTTATAGTACAATGGGTGATGCCACCTCATAGAGAGATTTTCTCTAGATCCTAAAATCATGCATGATGACTAGGCTAGGCAATCTTAACTAAATCATTAGTCATCACTTGAGGATATATTACTAATA
>SNQJ01S0009440.1:154036-191405 GCA_010110895.2 Picea sitchensis | reverse complement strand
CAAATGCAAACATTGCATGCACTTGACATTTAGTGGCATTTTATTCATCACACTCATATAAATGCTAGAGTGAATATATGAAAATATACGAATGTAAATTGCATGCATATGATTTGACTTATGAACAATATGCATAGAAATATTTGCAAACCTATTGTTATACACCAATAATACATTTACCATATGAATGTTGTGCATTATTGATTGCTGGGTATTTTGGCATGAGTAATTGGTTGTTCACTGAGGAGGATAAGTGCCTTATTTATTGATGATAATTTTTTTTTTCAATGTATATGGTGTTTAATGCATGGGTTTAAAGGTATTAACTTATTACTTAGGATTGTCTTCCTTAAAAGTGATTATATCTTTCATCCATGGTGTTGTAGATGACCGCTAAGATGAATTTGTCTTATGACTATTATGAAAGAATTTAACTGATGTTAAAATAGTAATATTTGGTGGTATATTGGCATTGCTAATGAGACTTAGTGGTAACACCCTTGAGGATTATGTATGCATATGAATGTGTAGTTTTCTTATGCTTATAACTCTGCAGAGTGAAGTTGTTATTCACAAAGAGGACTTTATAGGTCTCTTAACTTGAATACATGTCTATTGATATGAATGTATGGATGGGTTTGACCGTGGAACAAAAAAATGTACTTGCTATGTTTTGGGTAATGGAACTGTTACCTAATTGTCTTCATCTTGAAGGTTATTCTATGTTGTGTACTATGAATGTTAGTATGCAAAGATCATATAGAAATTGAACAAGAGTGTTATGTATGACATGGGATATGACATATTTTCTCTTGTTGCTAGCTTTCATTTGGAAGAGAGAAACATACTTTAAATATGTATTTATAACTTATTGTGTGAATGTTTGTGAACTCTCATACAACATACTGGTCCTAATTAGTATGAGTTGAATTTAGTATGAATTTTTTCTAAATGATTACAAGGATTATGTAGATATACTAATAAAGCCATTGGATGGGAAGAACTATTTAATGTGTCATTATTGATTAATACTCCACTTGAGATAGGAAATTAATATGTGAATTTTTTTTTTTGATAATGTTTAATTATTGAATAGAAATTACCATGGCTAATCATGCTTTTATTGAAAGGTACAAGAGTACCACCACTTTGAAAGATATTATGCCATTATACCTTTAATTAAGAAAGTTGGTACAAACTTTAGTTAGGAAAGAATTGATGTATGTGGTTTCTTATCGAGATGATTCTAAACTATTTCATTACATTTAGAAGAAAAGATTTTGTAAATGCTTTTTATTGTGGAAAATGTTTTAATATTGCTACCACTATTGAATAGACTTAGACCAGAAAGCCCTGTTTTGGTGAGTACGTATAGGGGGTATTTTTTTACAATACCTACAATGCACCCATAACACATTGTGTGAACATGTAAATGAACAAGCATTCATTTGTTTAAAAGGACATGATATGTTATCATTCTAATAATGGTTGATCAGATTTGAATATGATTTTTATGAGAAATAATCAAATTTGAATTTGATTGATTCCAATTCATTTGAATTTACTTGATGGTGAATATTTCAATAAATTTGATTTACATATGATTTATATGTTGAGTATACTTAATTATAATTGAAATTTAAGAGTTGTCTTTCTTGTTTTGATATGTGGATTGCATAAAGGAAGGCAACCAAGTATTGAGGGTTGCAGAGCATGATGCCATGCATACTAGAAAATGGGTCATTGAAGGCTTGATTATATCATGCTTGAATATGGACTACCATGGGAGGAAAATAAAGTGAAAAACATAATAGGAAGTTGCAAATGTACCAATAATTGGATTGCAACAGTACATAAGACATGGCGAACAATGCAAACATGGAATAAGGAAGCTTCTTTTTCTCACCTTAAACTATACTTTCTTTCTAGAGTATAATTGTATGATTTTGAAGTAGGAAGTATAGCTTAGGAGCATGAAATAAGTATTGGTGAATGTGAATATCACAACTAATTATTTATTATGTGAATGGAATAAATACCATGGATTTGATCATCTATGTTGTGGAATTTCATGCTATGTGGAGAGGAATTGGAAGGGAGAATCCTTGAATCCTCTCTTATTGTTCTATTATATTTCTGTAGATTGAGAAAGTTGCTATGTGTGAATAGTTAAGGCATGAGAATGTTAATAAATATAAGAGAGTAAAATATTTGGAATACATTTGCACTAATAGACACATTGAGAGATAGCATGTGGTAGAGTGCATATAGATATGCTGGAGAATATATGATGTTTATTGATCAAGAGTGTTATGACACATGTAATGGGTATGGCATGATAACTGATGTGATTGTTGATTGTTGTATGGATAGGAATGATTGAAGATGTTGATAATGTAGCTACCTATGACATAAAACCTCGTGAAAAGGATAAGAATAAGAGGATGCTTGTTAATAGGTTGATGAAGGGATCATGTGAGTTCACATGAAGCATTAGTTCATCAAATAACATCATAAATGTTGATGCCAACTATGAAAGTATGAAAATTAGTCATGCCAATATAACATGTGACTTGAAAGGAATTGGGTAAGAATTCCTTCAGCGATACTTGATATATTCATTGATATGTTTATAATAATGTTTGAATGCATGTATGTTATTGATATCCAAGTGGGGTATGACAAATGAATGAATATTTTAATATGTAAAGACTGTTAGAATCTTTGTGATGCATTCATGAGTTAGTGTGTCATGATTGAGTTGGTTAATAATAATAACTAGAGTGAATGCATAATTACACTCATGTTATGAATTTGTATACCATGTGAAATTGAATGCCATGTGAGACAACCATGTTTGAGACCATAGTGTGTAAGAATTGAAAATGTCTATAGCAATGCACAAGTATCCAATGGTATTCTGTTGAGATCAATTCCCGCTTCCCAAATTTCCCTCCCTTTTCTATTTTCCCAACTTCTTTTTCCTCTTCTATACCTACCCTCATTCCCTTTTTATTTTCTACCTTATCTTTTCCCTTTCTAGTTACTATACTTAGTCACATTTCAAAAATCGATGAGTTCGTGGGTTGGCGGACTCATGGGTCTTCACCTCGATCCATGTTCCTATATCTTGAGTTCGACTAACCACCTTGTTATAATATACTTAACCATTTTTGCAACCATGGGTTCACGGGTTCAATCTTTCATCTTCCAAGTTCTGCGATATCCATTTCACACCCAAAGGCCGATGATCTACATTATGAATGCCCGACTTGTCGCGGGTACCGAGCCCCTAAGTTTTCCATTTCTCCTATATTCAAGTCCGACCGACCATTGTACAACACTTAGCCTATTTTTGATCATTCGTAACTGTGGGTTCGCAGGTTCTCGGGTTGGCAGGTTCACCAAAAGGCCCCAAATTCAAATTACTCTTTTTCATCCCCGCCATCTTCGTGCTTTTCCCAATATGAATTTAGTATGGTTTAATGCTAATAACTAATCATGCAGGATCCATAAATATCATCATTAATAAGCAAAGGGATCAAGAAGATTTTTAATTAAATTGCATTAAAGCACGATTTGCCAAGGGTTATATTATTGTTATATCTCCGAAAGGATTCATTTCAAGTTATTATCTAGTTGAAATAACACTCTCGTTAGCCTATGGAAACAATAGCTAGACAACAGTTCTGTGGTGATACTTTGAATATTTTTGGTCGTGAAGACCAAAAATTTTAGTGGTACAAATCATATTCGTATTACTCGTCTCCTCCTACACAAAAATACATAATCTGGACATAAAAAAATTCTCACGCGGGGTGTGTCCCTTAGGTATTCGACTGCAAATAACTGGTTGCATGGTGCATTGAGAAGTACGTACCGATTCAACGAATTATACAACTCCAAGATCACTCCTCCATCTCTCTTTTACTGCAAGTGTTTTGTAAGATGTTGAAGCTCCCTGAGCCAACACTTACCTTCAAAGGGGAGGATTGCAAAGATTTTCTAAAAAAACATGACAATGGTCTGGATCTCTTGCCTGAGTTCTTGGAGAATCCCACAGCTGTTCCAAAAGACATAACCAGGATCCAGGCCAACCTTTTAAAAACCTATTTCGGGAAATCGCTTGGTTGTTTACCAGGATGACAGGTCAGGAAAACACTTCCACCATTTCTCGCAAGATTCTTTATATTTTATATTTTATAGTTAAAGAGCAAGATATTTTCGACTGGGGAAAATTAATTTCCAATGAAATATCCTCCCAATTATCACATTACAAAAGGGAAGAAATGTTCAATAGGCTCATCGAGATAGACCTAGCAGGAAGTACTAATGAACTACAAGACCCTAAATTAATTCTCAACTCAATGTTCCTAACAAAGCAACAATTTGACGAACAAGTTGAGATTTTTAAAGGGTTATCAGTTGAAATTTTTTATGGTATACTCAAATATAATGAAGACGACAACGAAAATTGGCTAGTGTACTACTCCATGAAGAATCAAGATATTGAGGAAGAATTACATGGTATTTCCCTTGATTTAAGAGACTTGGAAGGTGATTTATTTAACATTAAAATATGACATGAGATAAACGTCGCACCAATGAAAAACTATATTGAAGAATGGTTCAAAAGAGAAATCGACAAATTGACCAATGAGGGGAAAGAAAAAATTGAGGCAGTTAATGAAGACAATAAAAGGATAACAACAAGCAAGTAAACATACGAGAGACCATCATAGTAAGTTTATGCTGATCAAATCTTTCTTTCTTTATTAGTTCTTTCATCCAGTTAATCCGCTTCTTTCACTAGAAAGGTTTAACCGAAGTTTGATAAATTCTCCTTGTCTTCTTTCCATCTCTTGTTGTTCTACTATAGCCCACCATCCTCCTTCTACAAGATTATTTCTTGTTTATAATTTATTTATGGTCCGCGAGAGATCCAATCCTAGTCCTAAGGACAAATGCATTTTAAATTTCAATGACTTTGTAACAGACTATATATTTTTTCAGAAATTTCAAGAGAGCTATTTCGGGATCAGTTTTGACTGTGCTTTATAACTCTAAGTTTTGAGTATAAAGTATTTGAGATTGATCTATCATCATATTTATTTGAGCTACCCATGTGTCCACTCTGTTAAAGTTCTCTTATACATGTAGATCATATTCTTTTTATTTTATGTGATAAAAAATATTTAGTTTAACTATGATGGATGTGAGGAATTTTTCTCTATCTTTTTAAATGTATGCAATGTGTGGTTCCTGGTAATTTATCAGGAACTTTCTTTAAAAGAAATTTTTTTTTTTCTTTCTTGTTATTTTTTATTGTAATTTTTATATTTCTTTGATTACCACAACAGACTCCTGCAAAATCCCATATTCTGAAGATCTAGAGTCCCAAGAAAATATTAAAGAGGAGTACCATCTCTATTAAAACGAAGGGGGATTTTTATCCTCGTGAGGCTGCTGTTTCGGTTAGAATGGATTCAAGCGTCAACATTTTTGGTGACCATACTGGGGAATGAACTGAAATTTGGAATCTGGACTAGCATTTTTTGAAAAGCATATGGCTTTTCCCCAGGCTGATCAACGACACTTGGAAATTGGATTGAACAATCAATGAAGCATATTACATTAGCTATAAAATCTAGTAATAACAACAATTGAGACTCGAGAAGAATTATAAAGGTCATGACATATCTTATCCCGAGAAGAAGAAAGAGAAATCCTCTGGAGACAGAGGAGAGACGAGTGAAAAGACCGAAGAAACCAAAGTCTAGCTAGATCAACACAAGGACAAGGTCAGGATTGAAGCTGGAAGGATACAAGGGACCCATTACCAGAAGTAAAAGAAAGAAAATCTGTATTGTAAGAAGTGAAAATCATATGCCTAGAAACTCTCTGGATATGGCAGAAAGAAATGAACAACCACGAGAAGAACCTCATGAAGAGAGACAAGGAGGTGGAAGCGGTGCTACAATAAATCAAGAAAATCGAATAAGAATAAGAGATTCCCCTTTAAATATTCTAGGTGAGCAACACGATTTCCCTGTTCTCCCTAAGGGTAACTTGAAACAATTTTCTGGAGACAGAACAATCGATGCAAAGAGACACCTCCACTTATCTCTTGATGTTTGTGATTTTCATTGTGTTGAGTATGACGATGTAATAGTAATGTTATTTCTTCACACCTTATCGGGAAGAGCGTATGAATGGTATACGCCATTACCCAATAGATCAATTAACTGGTTTAATGACCTCGAAGCCATGTTCCTGACTATGTTCTCCCCTCCAATTGATTATCATACCCTTCTCACCGATTTCACCCAAATTGGTTTGAGGAAGAATGAAAGAATGAGAGATTTTAATCCCAGGTTTAATAAAACCTTGAGTAAGATTCTAGAAGATAAAATGCCTAATGACCCAATCATACTCGGTTGTTATAAGAATGTGATTCCCCAAAACATGAAATATGCTATCAAAACATCCCAAATGGATACCTTGGAGGAAGTAATGACCAAAGCCACTGAGATGGGAGAAATTATGATTGAAACAGGCGCCAACCTCGACATCATACTAGGAAAATTACAAAGGAAGCTCAGAGGATTAATTATTGATAATCAAGGAGCCTCTAGTTCAAGAAATAATGAAGAATTCAAGCCACGACTAACCCAAAATCAAACAATTGGAGGATGATTTTTCAAAGGAACCATACTTAATGTGAAGGTAGACCCTGTTGAGGCATAAGAAACCAAGCAAAAAATTGAAATTTCACAAATGAATAGAACTATCAAGCAAATGCAGAATGAGATAACCAAACTAAGAAGGAGGGATAATTATGTGGCAAATCCGAGAATGTCAGTCCCAGAGAAAAGAAGGAACCCTCCCCAAGAAAACAGAGAGAGGTTTGAAAACATGGAATATAATTCGCAAATACCAAGGGTTCCTAGGTAGCCAACCCCCAATGCAACTATTCTAGATGATGTATATGATGAGTAAATGGTTGAGCAAGAGAACTATTATTCACCTGATGAAAGTTACAAAATTGTACAGATGGACGTATGCGAGACTTCCATGTATATATTTGAAGAAGGCAACAACGACCCCAACTCGCAAGAAAACGCCACCCATAAAAGAGGATTTGTAAGTAGATCCACAAGTAAAAATGATTTTGAAAAGGAAAACCAAAAAGATAAAGAAAAAAAAATGAGAAAATGGCGGACAATGTTGGAAGTAAGAAGCAACACTCGATGCCAAAATCCACTCAAATGACATACAATGTTGTAGATGACTTAAGTAAATTAAGGATAACTCTTCCTTTTATAGAAGTGGTGAATATTCTCAAACAAAGGGAAAACATTTTGAGATTGTTGGATGATCCATCTGAAAAAGTAGAAGCTATTGTTACAAGTCCGAAACAAAGCCAGAAAAAATCAACCACCAAGTTGATAGGTAAAATTCCTCTATTTTATATTTCAATTGAAAATCATGATGTTTCACTTCATAATTGTTTAGTTGATATGGGCATGAACATTAATATTATTCCACTGGAGGTCATGGAGGCATTAGGAATGAACTGTACTAAATATTACGAGACTGGTGAAAATATCTATGCAATTGATTCCAGAAAAGTGCCATATTATGGAGAAATCAAGGAATTTTATGCTTGGATCACGTCGGCTCCCCATATTATCACAATTTTCAATATCATTGTGGTAGACCTTCCTTTGGAATATGATTTTTTTTTGGGAATAGATTGGTCATCCATGACCGGGGGATACATAATGACCGATGGAAGTTGCATGATGTTGCCAGGCAAAGAAGGAACAGTGATTAAGGTGCTCCATGAACCCAGGAAACCATTCTCTTTCAAAAAGAAGGATAATGAATTAATGGAATATTATATAGATGTTGGGATTGAAAATTATGCTATCCTAGACATGGAGGACATTGAAATCCCGGAGAAAATTCAAAAAACGGAGAACCAAGAGCATCAATTTGAAGGTTATTGGAGGATGTCATTTGATGGAGCTTGTTCAAGCTCCAGAAGTGGATTTTGAGTTGTCCTTGTAAGTCCAGATAATATTATTCATCCACATGCTATCATAATTGAATTTTCATGTACTAATAATGAGGAAGAATATGAAGCTTCGATTCAGGGAATGATTCTTGCATAAGAAATGAATATAGAACATCTAATTGTGACTGGAAACTCTGAGTTGGTAATTAATCAAGTCACCCAGAGGTATAAAATCAAGAAGGAAAGACTCCCAATTAGTTTCATGAGCAAAATCCTTCATGATTATGAATTGAGGTATTCAAAATTGGAAAAGAAATCCATGGATCTTGTGAAAGTGGTGTTGCACTTTCGGATGTACATACTAAATTCTTATTCCATTTCTTATGTTCCATCCTCACCAGTGAAGATACTTTTGAATCAACAATTGAGAGAAGGAAAATGAGTTAAGTGGCTGCCGAAGATCCAAGAACATGATATTGAAATTTAACCTCTAAAGGCTATCAAAGGACAAGGTTTATGTAAACTCATCATGAATAGTGATTCTTTGGATGGAATGATTTCAATTTCAGTAGGATAACCATTGGATGATTCATAATGGTGTGGAGACATTGTATTCTACTTGAGGTCTGGGAAATTCCCAGTCAACATGAACCCTAAAGAGAAGGGAACATTGAAGATGAAGTCAGATCAATATGTGTTGATTATTGATATACTGTTTAGAAGGAACTATGATGGTATATTACTGATATGTGTTAATGAAAACAAAACCCAAGAACTAATGAGGGAATTCCATGAAGGAATATGTGGTGGAGGTTTTTCACCTACGACCACTTCCCATAAGATAATAAGAGCTGGATTTTATTGGCCATCGATTTTTAGAGACTCATATGCCACAATAAGGAAGTGTGTATATTGGCAGCAATTTTCAAGGAAAATGAATATATCTGTGATGCCGTTACATATTATAACTGTAGAACAACCATTCTACCAATGGGGAATTGATGTCGCCAGACCAATAAATCCAAAGTCAAGCAAAGGATATATGTATATTTTCACCTCTACAGATTATTTTACAAAGTGGCCAGAGACAACGACATTAAAAAAAGTTGATTCTGAAGAGTTAATTAAGTTCCTCAAAGATAATATTTTGTCAAGATTCCGCGTCCCAGAAAAATTTATCACTGATAATGGTTTGATTTTCATTGGTTCAAAATTTACAGAATTATCCAACATGGAAAATATGGAATTATTATGGGGCAATCATCAAACTATTATCCACAGGGAAATGGTCTTGTATAATCCACAAATAAGACACTCATTCAGATATTGAAGAAAACCATTAACAAGAACCAACATAATTGGCATTTAAAGTTGACTGATGCATTGTGGGAAAGAAGAACGACTCCAAAAGACAACATTGGGATGTCTCCGTATACATTGGTTTATGGGAAAGAAGCAAAAATTCCAATTAGCCTCAAACTCAATGCTTTGAATTTTGTGGTTAATACAAAATATGCAGAAGACAATTATCCTATCCAAAGGAGGATCAACCAGTTGTTGAAATTGGAGGAAGAACAAAGTAAATCCCTAAATAGAACTTCTCACAGACAACAAAGTATCAAAATATATTTTGACCATAATGCAACTATAAAGAATTTTCAGAAGGGAGAACTGGTGTTACTCTGGAACAAAGCCAAGGAGAAACCATTGATGCATACAAAGTTTAAATCACTCTGTATTGGACCATACATTATCAAAAAGATCCTAGGTTTTAATTCCTATATGCTCAAAGACATGAAGGGTAAAAGATTAATGCTTCCTATCAATGGGCAACATTTGAAAGGTTTCTTCACCTAAAAATTTCTCATTTCCCTGTACATAAATTTTATTTTTCGTTTAGTTAGTTTGTATATTTTTGCCTTTGACTCCATATCCCAATGGATGGAAGCACTCGATCATAAATATTCTGGATTCTTGACAACCCACAAGGGGTTATCATACCACAGTTGGAGCCAGTTGTTGAGATCAATTCACACTTCCCAAATTTCCCTCCCTTTTCTATTTTCCCAACTTCTTTTCCCTCTTCTATACCTACCCTCATTCCCCTTTTCTTTTCTCCCTTATATTTTCCCTTTCTAGTTACTATACTTAGTCGCATTTCAAAAATCAGTGAGTTCGCGGGTTGGCGGACTCACAGGTATTCACCTCCATCCATGTTCCTATATCTTGAGTTCGACCGAGCACCTTGTTATAATATACTTAACCATTTTGCAACCGCAGGTTCACGGGTTCAATATTTCATCTTCCAAGTTCCGTAATATCCATTTCGCACCCAAAGGTCCGTGATCTACATTATGACCGTAATACTTTTCGCGGGTACTAATCCCCTAAGTTTTCCATTTCTCCTATATCCAAGTCTGACCGACCGATGTACAACACTTATCCTATTTTTGATCGTTTGCAACCATAGGTTAGAGGGTTCCCTGGTTGGCGGGTTCACCAAAAGGCCCCAAATTCAAATTACTCTTGTCCATCCCCACCATCTTTGTGCTTTTCCCAATATGCATTTAGTATGGTTTAATGCTAATAACTGATCATGCAGGCTCTGTAAATATCGTCATTAATAAGTGAAGGGATCGAGAAGGTTTTTCATTAAATTTAATTAAAGCACAATTTTACAAGGGTTATATTATTGTTATATCTCTGAAAGGATTCATTTCAAGTTATTATCCAGTTGAAAGAACACTCTCATCAACCTATGACAACAACATCTAGACAACAGTTCTGTGGTGATACTTTGAATATTTTTGGTCGTGAAGACCATAACTTTCAGTGGTCTAGAGCATATTCGTATTACTCATCTTCTCCTGCACAGAAAGACGTAATTTGGACATTCTGAATCTCTCAAGTGGGGTGTGTCCCTAAGGTATTAGACTAAAAATAAATGGTTGCATGATGCGTTGAGAAGTACATATCGATTCCGTGAATTATAAAACTTCAATATCACTCCCCCATCTCTCTTTCACCACAAGTGTTTCGTAATATGTTGAAGCTCCTTAAGGCAACACTTACCTTCAAAGGGGAGGATTGGATAGATTTTCTGAAAAAAAACGTAAAAATGGCCTGAATATCTTGCCCTAGTTATTGGAGAATCCCATGACTATTCCATAATACATAACCATGATTCGAGTCGACTCTTTTAAAAATCCATTTCGGGAAATCACTTGGTTGTTTACCAGGTTGATAGGTCAGGAAAGCACTGCCACCATTTATCGCATGATTCTTTATATTTTATATTTTATAGTTAAAGAGCAAGCTATTTTCGACTGGGGAAAATTGATTTCCATTGAAATCTCCTCTCAATTATCACATTACAAAAGGGAAGAACTATTCAAGAGGCTCATAGAGATAGAATTAGTAGGAAGTAATAACGAATTACAAGACCCCAAATTAATTCTCAACTCGATGTTCCTAACAAAACAACAATTTGACGAACAAGTTGATATTTTTAAAGGGTTATCAGTTGAAATTTTTTATGGTATACTCAAATATAATGAAGACGACATAAAAAATTGGCTAGTGGACTACTCTGTGAAGAATCAAGATATTAAGGAAGCATTACATGGTATTTCCCTTGATTTAAGAGACTTGGAAGGAGAGTTATTTAACATTAAAATACGGCATGAGATAAACGTTTCACCAATGAAAAACATTATTGAAGAATGGTTCAAGAAAACAATCGACAAATTGACCAACGAGGGCCAAGAAACAATTGAGATGGTTAATGAAGACAATAAAAGGACAACAAAAAGCAAGTAAACATACGAGAGACTATCATATTAAGTTTTTGATGATCACATATTTCTTTCTTTATAAATTCTTTGATCCAGTTACTCCTTTTCTTTCACTAGAAAGGTTTAACCGAAGTTTGATAACTTCTCCTTGTCTTCTTTCCAGGTCTTGCTGTTCTATTATCACCCACCATCCTGCTTCTACAAGATTATTTCTTGTTTATATATGATTTATGGTCCACTGGAGCCCCAATCCCAGTTCTAAGGAAAAACACATTTTAAATTTCAACGGCTTTGTAACATACTATATATTTTTTCAGAAATTTCAAGAGAGCTATTTCGGGATCAGTTTTGACTGTGCTTTGTAACTATGAGTTTTGAGTATAAAGTATTTGAGATTGATCTATCATTATCTTTATTTGAGCTGACCATGTGTCCACTTTGTTAAAGTCCTCTTATGTATGCATATCATCTTCTTTTTATTTCATGTGATTAGAAATCTTTAGTTTAACTATGATGGATGTGAGGAAAATTTGTCTATCTTTTTAAATGTATGAAATTTGTGGTTCCTGGTAATTTCTCAGGAACTTTCTTTAAAAGAAAAATAAAATATTTCTTGTTATTTTTTCTTGTAATCTTTATATTTCTTTGATTACCATGATGGACTCCTGCAAAATCCCATATTCTGAAGATCTAGAGTCCCAAGAAAATCTTAAAGAGGAGTACCACCTCTATAAAAATGAAGGGAGTTTTTTACCCTTGTGACGTTGTTGTTTCGGTCCTAACGGATTCAAGCATCGACATCTTCCTACTTGTAATCGATGTTTTGGACTGCAACCATTTTTCCAACACTTAAGAACACTAAATGAATATATTCCTCGTGTTGTGTTTGGGTGGATAAGGAAGGTATCCAAATGGTCGAACAAGTAAGATGGAAGTGTCTAGATGATGTATAGAGGTGTTGGTTGAGTTCTCCAACCTATCCTGGTAAAACACATGAGCTTGAACTATGGTAAGTTTGATTTAATGAGAGGATGCATTTAGTAAATATGCATAAATAAACTATGAAATAATACAAATAATGATGCTACAATTATGAATTGTGTTGGTACATATGCTTGATGCATTGAATGGATTCATGCTTGTAATGCATATATAATGAACGACAGTTTCATTTCAATTCATGTGATATACAACTGGAAGTGATTGAATTATTATTGTGTTATAATTCTGAGATCACTTCTGGGGTTGTTGTAAATACTGCAATGAAAGGATTATATGCATGAATACTTATAGTTGTTTGCTTTTTTGAAAGTTAATATTACAAGTATAATTGTCTTAGATATAGAAACAAGTGTAAGTCCATAATAAAGACTAGGTGCTACCACATGCAAGAGCCAAACATTATGAGAATAATCTCATACTTGTGAAATATGATTTCTATATGAAACAAGTTTGAAATCAAACATTTATGATTGAAATTATTATGATCATATCTCATGTAAACTGTATGTATATGATACATGTGAAATGGTGGATTTGTCTAGGAAAGATAGATGATTGCTTCTGAAGCTAGAAACCACATAGAGAATGCCACTGTAGTGATACTGGAACCCTATGATATGTCTTGATCACCATGAGCTATGCATATTAGAGAAATCTAGTGGGACACCTTGGCAGTAAGAATCTATAATTCTACGCTCTTCTTGTGCAAGAAATCCCTGGAAAATGATGGATCATATTAGGGACTATTTAGCAAAGAAAGAGATGCTTGAGCTTGGAGGGTGAGTGACTGCAAGGAAGAGATGACTTGAATGAATCTATTGTGAGAGATTCATGTTACATGCTAGCTAATATCATGAGTGCATTATATACATTGGATGTGTCCGAGAAAATAATGCGCTGAGTCTTGTTTATGGAAGCCATATGGAGTAGATACATATTCATATAGACAAGTATTGGGGTGATTTGCATATTTAATCTTATGTTATGTATATATATGTTTCAATTATGAATGTGAAATTTCTATGAATGGAATAATTGATTCTTAAAATGGCTATGACATGCATGTTTTTTTATTTGTTGATTATTTTAGGCATGTGATAGAATGTTGAAGTTCTTGGAAGTGTTCCAAGATAGTAAATAAATGATTGGACATTGTTGTCCAAGGTAACCAACAACCAGATGAAGTGGCCATGAAGAGAATGACATTGCAGGGGTAGCCAAAGAATGAAGAAATGGAACCTTGCTGAAAATAAGAGAACATCAAGGACAATGTTATTCTAGGCGGCGAGGGGTGTGTGTGTGTGTGTAATATCTTAATACCAAACCTTTGAACTTGATCTTATTTATATTGTAATTATGTTTTTCATTACTACATTTTTCTTCATGCCATGAGGTAGACTTACCATGGTGGTTTTAAAGACATATAAACATGATCATTGCGAATATAATGAAAGGTTCCTAGGCTTACTGGTGGGAAAAAACACTGATGGGGATAGGAGTGTTGAACAATATCCATCTTGCAATCTTTATCTTGGACATCTATAGTCTCTCTCTGTCTTTGACATCAATGACAATGATATTTCCAAAAATGATTCCACTAGAGAGGAAAGGTAATGGGGTCTAAGGGGGGAATTAACTTATGCCTCATGGTTATTTCTATAGAATATCTACAATCTCTTTCATGTGATTTTCATATTAACAATCTATCCTAATATTTATGATATTACAATTATGAGCCTAGTGAAATGATTAATTACTTTAAGTAATTATTTCCTATCATTAAGTACCTACCTTCTATATTGAAACAACTAATTCCTATACTCCTGCAATCAAGGAGAGTTCAACTAGGACCCTTGATCCCTATCATTAAGGAAGTGGATGAGTTGGATTAGGACTCTTCTTTTCCCTCTCTTTCATTCATGCAAAAAACAAATTTCGAATTAGGAAGAGGAAGTGGAGAAAAAATTGACTTCTCGAGGAGAGAATAGAGTTCTTGATGAGAAGAGCGCAACCCAATTATCATAGAATCCATGGAAATATGAAAGAGGCACCATCATGTGGAATTAGACACCAAGATTGAGTAGGGAAGTACTTTCTTCAACTTCTACACTTTTGTTGGTTTTATGGGTTGGTTTGGAATCCTTTGGTAAAGCGAAGAGTGATTTGGGAGATTTGACAACTCTTCTTCGCCCTGGTGGTCTCATAGCCCATCAAATGGGTGGAATACACAAAGGATTTACCTATGGTTGGGAGGAAAATGGTTCACCCACAATCAGGTGCCTTGGAGCTCATTTTATGAAAGATAAGTGTATTCTTCTTTCTTTTTTATTAAGATCTCAATCATGATGAAATGTACATGCATGTTAGCATTATTTATTTTGAATTCATGCCATTGAAATTATGTAGATTTCATTAAATGTATGGATGTTGTTATAATGAATTGAATTACAATATTTATATGATAATGCATTGATAAATTTCATGCATGCAAATTGTTTGTAGAAATGCATTAAAAACTGGTTTCGTATTTTTAATGAAACGATTCTATATGACGTCTAATAAAGACCAAATTTGTAGTGGAGTTACCTAGTACATATACCCACATGCTCACCTTGATTTTCCTGTATGGCCCTTAAAATTACAAAATGGATGTAAATTTAACTAGACTATAAATTGGCCATATAATTTCTAAAAAAGTAGTTGATATCAATATCTACATGCTCACCAAAACTCAACTTTAGATTTTCTTGTATGTTTCTTAAAAATGAAAAATGGCTGTAGATTAAATTATAATATAACTTTTCCATACGGTGTTCCACTGCTATTCAAATTTTAACATAAAGTCGCTGATATCAATATCTACTTGCTCACCAAAATTCAACTTTAGATTTTCTTGTATGGCCTTTAAAAGTGAAAAAAAGGATGTAGATGAAATTCTACTATAACTTGGCCATACGACATCCAATGGTGTTCAAATTTTAACAGAAAGTAGATGATATTAATATCTACATGCTCACCAAAAATCAACTTCATATTTTCTTGTATGGCCTTTAAAAATGCAAAATGACTGTAGATGAAATTCTACTATAACTTGGCCATACAATGTCTACTGGCATTCAAATTTGAAAAAAAGGTAGTTGATATCAATATTTATATGCTCATACAAAATGTAACGACCCCATCGTTACGACTGCATGCGATGCAAAGCAAGTGCATTTTTTTTTTAAAGTAGGAAAGTAACAATGACAACAATTAACCAACACGACTGGACGAGGAACACCGCTTACGCAAATAAGGCAACAGACAACAACAAACAATACACACACATTGGGAAGCACAAGACTTTGGCCAGGTTATCATTCACATTATCAAACATGCGCGCAATTATCCCCTCATAAGGAATCATGCCATCCAAGGCGATAGGCGTGACAGTAACCTTGGCGCAATATAACACATCTAGACCTTTAACCCTAGAAAAATCCCACGTGCTAGGAGACCGAATTATCTGTCAATAAATACACGAAGACTATACCCAAGCACCCAGTCACAAGTCAACAAGACACAAGGTGACATCATTCGAATTTAAATTGTGCAACTAACCTAAGGATTTCTTGTTTTCCTACAAGGCAATCATATGCGGTGTAACAACCATGACCAACCACCATTACAGTTCAACTAAGGTACAAGGAGTATGTTAACCAATTTATTGTTTAACTATTAAACAATTTAGCTAATAAAACTATTAAACCCTCAACCATTAATCTTGCACAACGTAACTACACTCAAGACATGGTTAAAGATTGCAACCATCCAGACGTACCTCAATACCACCTTGCCTTCAAGAACCCATTCTAGCACAATGTATCTTACCTCATCCAAATGTTAACATACATAACAACCTTCAAGTAACATTTACCTTTCATAAAAAGGGACATAATTAAATAACACTTTCCCATCAAGATAGCAAATTCTCAATAACACTCCTCCTTAAATTAACAAATTCTAAATAAAACTTCCTCATTAAATTAGCAATTTCTAAATCACACTTCCTCATTAAAATAACAGTTTCTGAATAACAATCCTCGTTGAAAGTCCGCATGCATACATACCGAAATTTTATAAAACTAAGATTATTAAAGTTAAAATACAAACTTCGATTATTATTTAATTAATTTAAGGATAACAATGAATATATAAGAAATATAAATAGAAGGAACAAGTTTTTAAGTAGTATAAAATATTGAAGTTTCATTAAAAGTTATTAAATTATCATGAATCAGTGTGTTGAATGATTGAAACATCCTGTGGGTAAATATTTTAATGGGAAAAATTTCTCATGGGATTTTCAACGTTCACTAAAATCAACAATTTCCAATGGTCAAAATTGAGAAAGGTCAAATCTAGTGATCCAACATCTTGAGTGTTTAACCTTAACGATCGCTACAATAGAAGCCCGCTCGACTCAGATCTAGTAGGTTTGTGTTTGTGTTAATTGGTAGTGCAACGATTTACTCCCATTTTCGTTTTCGGTCGAATCCAACTTAAATTAGCATAACAACGATTTGTCATAAAGAATATTAACGCATAAAATATAACGAATAACATAATATCAATTGATTTTCAAGGTTAACGACTGACAGAAACTGAGATTGAATATTTTTGTGGAACCCTGTGAAACATGAGAGATCCCGTTGAAACATTATCGTAAGTTTGTGCCAGCTTGTCCTTAGGCTCTGACCATAAATAATATCAAATCATGCGCTCAAAATGAATGCTCCTAGATGCTTAATGTTGGCGAATCAGGGATTAATGAATGCAAAATATTATAACAATCGTCGACGACCAGATTCCTTTCAAGAACCAAATATATTCAATTCCAAATCAATCCCGAGAAGTACTTTACCATAGCACGGATCATACTATGTAAAATACGTTGTAAAATTGTTGTGTGAGTACTGTGTAAATACAATGTAAAATACAGATCATACTGTTAATATAGTGCATTTGCTGAGTAAAATACTGTGTTAAATTGTTGTTGATAACTCTATTTTCAAGGTAAATAACTGACCCGGAAGGCTCTCAAATTGACAACGACAAGTGGGTTCGCCAATCTTAAAGGGCGATTAAAAATCCAAAATCCTGTATCTATATTATATCAGTGATTAAATTCCAGACGTTGATTTATTTCAGGGATAACTGTAACACCCTATCTCCCCAAGTCTATAAATATAACTATATTGGCCAAGGAACTATGGAAAACCTAAAAGTGTGAATGTTTTATTTGATGGACCTTTTTACAAAAGGTCGACGAATGTAAATTCTATTATTTTAATAGAAAATGGATTACGTGCTACATGACTGCTGAAAGAGGGGATGTGCTAAGAGAAAACCATGAATGTTATGAAAGGTGGTGGAGGGGACTCAGAATGGTTGCGTTAACCTACACCAAACTAGTACCATGCTAGAATTAATTGCTTAGATCAGAACAACCCTCTGACCTAGGAATGAATTACAGTCAGGCTGGTAGGTGGGAAGACCTCCTCAAGAGTTAATGAGGAGATGGGCCAGACTGCCCATCCGTAAGGCTTCCAGACTTGACCACCGACTGGAAATTTGAGCCACACACAATCTTGCTGAGGAAGGAAAGAAAGTAAGGGTGGTGGGCATAGGAAGACCTGCGAAAAAATGCAGAGACGAGAGTGGAAACTCTCAGGTCTGAGGAAGGACTGAAAGAGGAACAGTGAGTTTTGATCACAAAAAATGGAGATTGATCCAGGAGAAGGAGAGTAACCTCATCCTTGTCTATTTATGTATTGGGAGAAGGAGAGTAACCTTCGTACCTAACTTCCATTGATATGGAAGTAAGAGATTGAATCTCAAATAATCGTGCCTTAAGCTCGGGGGTGGCCAGTGATAAATCCATTGGGAGTGACTGAGCCTATGGTTGGGTGAAACGAGCACCTCTTTCAGTAGTCACATCATGCTCTATGGTTCTGATAAGTGTTTTCTTGCCTTATGCTTTGAATTGTAAATAATGGATGCATGGGAGTATTTACATGTCTATAAAGGGTTCTTTCTCTGTATTAAATGATTAAGTTATGAGTAGGCGTTCGTTTCTTTGAGAACCTATATTTCTACTTGATTTTTCCATATGCCCTAGTTTAGTCACTCGAAGATGCTTTCCCCATGAATTTACATCACCATTCCAGAGTCAGAAAAAGCCTATGGGCATAACTACCGTTTTGGTAACCTCACAAGTTACCTTTCCTTGATTCAGAGCTTAAATCTTTGCGAGTTGGGAAGGTGTTCCCTTCAGACCAGTAGTCTAGGATACTTAGAACTTGTACCTATTCCCTTAACCAAAAAACTGACTAAGAGTGGGGATCATAGCCCAAGAGTTATATGAAGATCCATGTGACCTGGGTCTAGGAACCTTGGAGCTCGAGGCTCCAAGATGTCAAATTGCACGATAGTCAAGTTGAACCCCACAATTGCTATGAACCGTCGATCTATGAACGAAGATCGAGGGTGGGGAATCACTGCGGAGCGCGAAGGTAAAAATAACGAACATGCTAGTTCGTGGCCTGCAATTCACCCTTGTTGTTGATCTTGATGGGGTGGAAAATCAACGATTCTAGTTAGACTAGAATCGAGCTAGCACTTTCTAGATTGTGGAGGTCGAACTCTCTGGTAAAGAGCATGCATGTTGGGGTCCTGCAATTTCTATGAACCATCGGTCGCCGTTGACCTTAGATATGAGTTTGACATGATCCATGAAATGAAAGGAGCGCATGGGATGACAAAATATTCAAGGAGATCAAACTCATAAGAGATAGCGCTTTCAGGAGCGCAGACGAAATCCAGGAGACGGGCCCGTAAGAGGAGAAAAGGTGGAATCCTTTGATCACTTAGAAAATATTCTAAGTCAGAGTAAGTTAGAAGCTCAGGAGGAGGAGCGACAGTGGTCGTTGGATCACAGTGAAAAGGATCAACAATCATCTAATCAGAGCAAGGTGCAAGAGCCTTAGCGCTTCACATACGCATGAGAGAGAACTTACAAAGGTATGAGAATTGAGATTTCCGAAGTCCGAAGAGTCGAAGTAAAATCTCAATCGTCCAATCATCCGAAGAAGATATGAATTGTCTGATCGTCTGAAGTAAACCTGAAGCATCATATCGCCCAAGTGAATCTGAGCCATCAGATACCGCGAGTTCAGGAGGAGGCAAGTTTGAGACTTGAGATTTCCGAAGCCCGAAGAGCCGAAAATATGAAGTAAATCTCAAAAGTCTGGTCAGCCGGAGTGAATCGTTATATTGTTTGAAGTAAATCTAAGGTGTCGGATCACCCGAAGTGAATCTAAGCCATTGGACTTTAGAATAAATGTGGTGTAGATTTGTAGATTTCGGGTAAAGACCCGAAGTAAGCCTCAATCGTCCGATTCAAGTGGACACGCGACAGGAATCCGCATACATCGAGAGAAGGTAAAGTTTGAGATTTTAGGTTCCCGAGTCTCGGAGATCCGAAGGAGATTTGAGCCGTCATATCTAGAGGGACACATGACGACATATCGTAGGCTTTGAAGAAATCACTTCGAGAGTTTCAGATTGAGAGTTGAAACTCTTGAAGCCCGAAACACCGAAGAGCCGAAGTGCCAAAGAGCAGAAGAGACAAAGTTTCGAAGAGCTGAAGAGACAAAGTACCAAAGAGCCAAAGCGCTGAAGAGCTGAAGTGCCGAAGCACCGAAGGGCTTAAGTAGATCTGAACTGTCAGATCCAGAGGATAGGTGGCGTGAATCTGTGGATTCCAGGAAAAGACCCGAAGTAAACGTCGACCGTCGGATAGTCCGAAGTAGATCTGAACCATTAGATCCAGAGAACAAGTGGCATTAATTTGTGGATTCCGGGTAAAGACCCAAAGTAAACGTTGACCGTCAAATCGTCCGAAGTAGATATGAACCATCAGATCCAGAGAACAGGGGGTGTGAATCTGTGGATTTGAGGTAAAGACCAGAAGTAAGTTTCAACCATCTGATTGAAGCGGACACACGACACAAATCTACATAATTCGAAGGGAGTGAAAGTTGAGACTTGAGAATTCCTAAGTCCGAAGACGTGAAGGGATCATGTCCATTGATCCAAGGGGAGACACACGTCAGTAGATTATTAACTCTGGATAAAATTCATTGGAGGAAGGCAAGAGTTGATATTTGAGACTTCTGAAGTTCTAAAATCCGAAGCGACGAGAGTCGTCGATGTGAAGGAGGATACATGGTGCCAGATCTAGAACTCTAGAGGAAAAGCAGAGGAGGAAAATTATGAAGACTTGGAGAAGATATTGATCGCTGATCGAGAAGGGTGTTGTAGGACCGTTAATCTAGTCAGGGAGGCCAAAGTACCGAAGTGGGAGGACAATTGTTGATTAGGGAGAATACGTGTCAACAAATCTTCCACTCTGGAAGATAGCGATTGAGGAGGTAGCGAGAATTTGAGAGTTGAAACTCTCGAAGGCCGGAGAGCTGGAACCAATCATAACCGTCGATTGGGAAGAGAGCTACGTGATGACGGATTGGGAGGTCTGGGAAGGCGCATGAAAGACAAGAAAGGAGGATAGATAGCAGTTGTTGATCACAGATCATTGTCTAAAGTAAGAGATCGACGCTCGGGAAGATTTACGGGGCTAGAACATGCTCCAGTCTTAATTCTCCTTGAGCGGGCCACAATTGAAACCATGGTATTGCCAAAGGAATACGTGGAGCTTTGTAGTAAATTGCAGGGCGAAAAGCGGGTTGGTTTAAAACCACCCTTGAACGCGCCCACAATCACATATTTTCCAAGAGGTCATAGCCCAGGGTCATATGAAGGAGGGGGTTAACGGAAAAGGAGCTAGCACCTGAACTTATACATTTAGGAAGCGCACAGACAGAGGTTGCAGGTACCCTTAGCCTTGCACCAGGTAGTCAAAAGGTTCTGTGTTTAATTACAGAACGATACCATCAAGGTCTTAAAGATTCGTTTGGCTCCATAATTGAAGATCCTTGACCAAAAGACCGAGCTGGTTCCCCGACTATTCAAATTAGAACCCGTAGAGAGAGATGATTTGTTCCTATAAGGAGGACGATTTTTTTATTTTATTTTAGCCCCATTGTGGGTGTGTTACAAATTGGTATCAGAGCATGGTTACAACACTTGGCGTACTTGGGCTCATGTACGAGTCACGTAAGGAGGTATTGTTATCTGCATTTACTCCTTGAGGAGAAGTATTGCAGATTGAACCTGTGATTTTGGGAATTCTTGTTGAATTTCAGCAGAAGAATTTCTTTATCCCTTTGTCAAAGTGATAACTACTCTTACCAGAGTAGGGATATGCTAATTAACATTTATAATAAGACTTGAATGTGGATATCTGAAGGTGGCAGGGTTCTGTCAAGAGCAGTTGAAGCCCGAAGGATGAATGACCTGGTGTTCGTAACACTGCTTCTAATCATGGGCAGTTGGAACTTCAGGCACTGATGATGGTAGATTATATAATGGTTAATACCTTTGTGGGCTTAAAGGAATCTGATAGGATTAGGTAGGATCCATGGCAGTTGTAGTTACTGCTCTATATTAAAATTGGAGTATATAATTCCCCATGACTAGAGAAAAGTGAGATGGGTAAAACCCTATGGACGCTGAGGAAAGAAGGTTTTCTTGCTAGACGTTGTCGCGTAAAGAGGAAAGTGACCCTGGTTGGTTATTACCTTGAGAAAAGGCAACATCAATACGAGAGATGACTGTGAGATTAGTCCTGTAAGTGACTGAAATCTCAAACTAAAGGACACTAATGATGAAATTAAACTATCAAGTGAATGCATGAGGTAAAAAGGTGCAAGAGATGCACCTACTTATACGTGAATGTGTATACATGATCATAAGGATGATTGGAAGATCCTTGGGAAAAGGATATAGAAGCCAGATATGTCCATGTGTGTGAATGACATGGAAAAAGTGCAAGCAATAAGATAGCATGATGAATACTTATCTGTGTTTAATCATGTTTGAGTGCATGGGTTAATGCATTGTGGAGCTTCCTAATATGAAGCCTGATATTAATACCAGTTAGGTATGAATGATATTAAACGTGCAAGTGATGCACATGCATGATGTAAGTTAACAAAACCAGAATATGTATGGATACATAATTTGGGTACATGACAAAGATGCATGTTTATATTCCTTATGGGATATTTGATAAACTACGGAAGCTAACTCAAGGTTGAGGACATCACAAATAGTGATGGATATGCAATAAGGAATTTGCATACTAAAGGATTTCCCTGTGGTGGAATTGTGTGAAGACTCTGTCAGGAAAACAAAGTCACAACCTTAATGACTGTTGAGAATTGAGTAGTGAGCCACAAGCTTATATATATATATATATACACACACCAGAATCCTGGATTACATTTTGAAAAACATCATATAAGGAATAAAAGAATAATAAATGAATATTTACCATTATGATAACCGAATGGTAATGTGTAGGATGCACAGGTTCATGACCCATTATGAACAAAAAAGTTTGCTATTAAAGCATGCTTCCGTATTCCAAAAAGGTTAGGGTAAGGCCTAACCAACACTACTCAAGGAAAAGAGAAGGAAGATCCCAACAGGGAGTAAATTGCAAAAGAAGAGAAAAAAAACAGTGAGGCCTTAGAAATAACTCAGCTGGACTGAAAAGTCCCAAGCAATGTAGAAAGAATTTGAAGAAGGGGAGAGCCCTCAATTATTTCTTGCTATGTATTATGTTTTTTTTTTCTCTGGGATGAGAAAGCTAGTACGCTAATGAAAGTAAATGTTTTGACACCATAGTGATGAGGATTGTATTACTGCAGAAACAATTGAGAACTGTCTGTATTGCACTCATGAAAACATTAAGGATAATGTGATGAAGTGCATACAGATATGCTAGGACATGTCTAAAAATGTTTTATTAATTTAAATGCTATGGTACTTGCATTTTTAATTTACATGACGACTAATGTGTTTATGACGTATGTCATGTGTAGAAATAAAAAGATTGGAACTATTGAGAAAGACAGTTGACAATAATGAACAACCTCAATCAGAGGATGACTATGAGAAGGTTATTGTTGAAAGATTGTTGAAAGGACTTTAAAAGTCCCCATGGAGCACCATTGATGGAATAATATCAGAGGGGGTGCTAACAACCAAAACTTGTATAAAAATCTTGATGCCTATGTGGCACAAGGTATGAAGGGATTGGATAAGAATCCCTTCTGAAATGTTTTACAGTCTTAATGTTATGTATGAAACGTTGAAAGGTAGTTGTATGCCTTGGATACCCAAGTAGGGCATGATTTAGGAAGGAGAACTTGAATGATGGAGGTGTGAACCTCTGGTAGTAAAGACTGATTGTAATCCTCGAAAGAATTCATGAACTGATATGTCATGAATACATGGACCAATCAAGGAACGATTGGAAACAAAAGTGCTTATAGATAACACGTTGCATGAAATTGCTTCAAGGAAATGCATGTTTTCATAAAGGGCAGACAATGGATTTCCCATTGAGGAAGGAGGACCTTCCAACATTTCTACTTACATTGTATAGGTGTTAGAGAAAACCAAATTTGGGTGGCCATGCGTGTTGACACCCTGGTTATTAATGAAGGAGGAATTCTTAAAGGCATTCATGTGAAACTTGTAGTGTCATATGTACTGATTTGGGATCATGATCATCCTGTAGCCACAAACATAGTCCTCCTGCAACAATGAATGAGAATAAATAAGCCATATGGTGGAAAGCTTGGCTAAACTCCAACACACCATGGAGAAGTACTTGTCGAAAAGTATGGGAAACTTAAAATCAATGCAAAGGTGCATTGGTTATGAATGTGGCCACAAATGTTGGCACATTCATTAAGGTCAATTGATTTATGAATTACATTCTGAAAAATTTGGTAGGATGAAATGATGCATAGGTAAGGGATGATGTATACTTTTGCTTTGTATACTTGAATAGATGAAAATGACTGGGGCTGTTAGTATGCTTGATTTTGAAAAGGTAATGTGCATGAAAACTAACCATTTGTTTGGTTGAGGAATGTTGAAATTGCAGGAGGAAATGGGTCTTGGATATGGCAGTATTGTAAGCCCATAAGGAAGACCAATTGCCTACTGAGCTAAACTGCAAGGAATGGTATTTCATTTCTAAGAAAGTGAATTTGATTGTTAGTATGCACAATTCTGAAATTGTTTGTGATGACGTTATAAAGGTGCAATAAAATGTATGTGCATGGAAACTAACAATTTGTTTGGCTGATTGAAGTTGAAAGTGCAGGAAGCAAAGGAGTCTTGAATATGGTAGCATTGTAAGCCATAAGGAAGACCAATTGCTTGCTGGGCCAAATCGTCATGGGAAGGAAAGTCCAATAATTATGAATTTGTTTCCTGTGTGAAAGAAATATGGAAACAAAATGTGGAATTTGGATATCTGTGGGTCACAGATTTACAAGAATTTTTTTAATAAATGTTTTTGTATGATGATGTCTTATGAATTTTTATATGCCTGTGATGCGGGTGAGAAAGAGTATAATCCGATCGCATGAAATAGAGACTGACTCGAGAGAAGGAGAGTAACCTTCATCCCTATCTATGATTGAGTTAGGAGAAGGAGAGTAACCTTCATCCCTAACCTTAGCTGAGATGGAAGGCTGTCAAGCTGTAAAAGAATGAAAAATGGATATTGCTGACCCATGAGAACCCCATGGTAAGCCATGATCACCTAGAATATATTGTGTTGAGGTAACACAACCTGGAGGGACACCTCGAAAGAGAAAGTCTGAGGGATGCCTTGACTGTAAGACTCGATAGAGTCTCTGGAATTCTTTCTGTGCGAGAAAACCTTGACAATGCAAGATGGATCACCCGAGGGACTATATAGTAGAGAAGGGGATGCATGAGCTTGGGCTTGGAGGGTGAGTGACCGCAAGGAAGATGAGACCTTAATAGTTCTTGTAAACTATTGATTGGGATCATGCACATGATGGGTAGTTCTTCCTGTGCGAGAAAACCTTGGCAAGGCAAGATGGATCACCCGAGGGACTGTATAGCAGAGAAGGGGATGCCTGAGCCTGGGACTGGAGGGTGAGTGACCGCAAGGAAGATGAGACCTGGATAGCTCTTGTAAACTATTGATTGGGATCATGCACCTAATGGGTATGTCAAGGAAAAACAATGAGCCTAGATAACAAAACAACCATGTGGATACAAATCCATGAACGACACAGATAATTACTGTGCTAAGATTATGAAATTTTCCTAGAAATTTTTATGCAATGTTTTCGCATAAGACTATGATTAACATGCTTGTTGTCCAAGAATTATTGAAAGAAGGTTTTTTGAGAAAGAACACCGAGGATGGTGTTCCTTTAAGGGGGAGGGAATTGTAACACCTTGTTTCCCCCAGTCTGTAAATATAACTATATTGGCCAAGGAACTATGGAAAACCTAAAAGTGTGAATGTTTGAATTGACGGACCTTTGTACAAAAGGTCGACAAATGTAAATTCTTTTATTTTAATAGAAAATGGATTACGTGTTGCATGACTGATGAAAGAGGAGATGTGCTAAGAGAAAACCACAAATGCTATGAAAGGTTGTGGAGGGGACCCAGAATGGTTGCGTTAACCTCCACCGAACCAGTACCATGCTGAAATTAATTGCTTAGATCAGAACAACCCTCTAACCCAGGAATGAATTACAGTCGGGCTGGTAGGTAGGAATACCTCCTCAAGATTTAATGACGGGATAGGGAAAACTGCCCATCCATAAGGCTTCCAGACCTGACCACAGACTGGAAATTCGAGCACACACAATATTTCCGAGGAAGGCAAGAAAGGAAGGGTGGTGGGAAGAGGAAGACCTGTAGAAAAATGCAGATATGAGAGTGGAAACTCCCGGGTCTGAGGAAGGACTGAAAGAGGAACGATGAGTTATGATCACATAAAATAGAGATTGAGCCAGGAGAAGGAGACTGACCTTCATCTTTATCTATTTCTGTATTGGGAGAAGGAGAGTAACCTTCATCCCTAACTTCTGTTGAGTTGGAAGTAAGAGATTGAATCTCAAAGCATCGTGGCTTAAGCTCGGGGGTGGCTAGTGATAAATTCATTGGGAGTGACTGAGCCTATGGTTGGGTGGAAACGAGCACCCCTTTCAGCAGTTGCATCATGCTCTATGGTTCTGATAAGTGTTTTCTTTCCTTATGCCTTGAATGGTAAATAATTGATGCATGCAAGTATTTACATGTATATAAAGGGTTCTTTCTCTGTATTAAATGATTAAATTATGAGTATGCATGCGTTCCTTTGAAAACCTATATTTCTACTTGATTTTTCCATACGCCCCAGTTTAATCACTTGAAGACGCTTTCCCCAGGAATTTACATCACCGTTCCGGAGTCGGAGCAAGCCTCTAGGCATAACTACCATTTTGGTAACCTCACAAGTTACCTTGCCTTGATTTAGAGCTTAAAGATCTGCAAGTTGGGAAGGTGTTACCTTTAGACTAGTAGTCTAGGAGACTCTGAAATTGCGCCTATTCCCTTAACCAAAAACTCGACTAAGAGTGAGGATCATAGCCCAAGAGTTATATGAAGATCCATGTGACCTGGTTCTAGTAACCTTGGAGCTCGAGGCTCCAAGATGTCAAATTTCACGATAGTCAAGTTGAACCCCACAATTTCTATGAACTGTCGATCTATGAATGAAGATCGAGGGTGGGGAATCACTGCAGAGCGCAAAGGTGAAAATAACGGATGCACTAGTTTGTGGCCCGCAATTCACCCTTGTCATTGATCTTGATGGGTTGGAAGATCAACGATCTCGGTTAGACTAGAATCAAGCGAGCACTTTCCATATTGCGGAGGTCGAACTCTCTAGTAAAGAGCACGCATGTTGGGTTCCCACAATTTCTGTGAACCGTCGATCGCCATTGACATTCGATCTGAGTATGACACGATCCTTGAAACACAAGGAGCACGTGGGACGGAGAAATCTTCAAGGAGATCAAGCTCAAAAGAGATAGCACTTTTAGGGGCGCAGACGAAATCTAGGAGACATGCCTGTATGAGGAGCAAAGGTCGAATCCTTCATGCACTTAGAAAATATTCTAAGTCGGAGTAAGTCAAAATATAAAGAGGAGGAGAAACAGTGGATGTTAGATCACAATGCAAAGGATCAACAACCTTCTGATCAGAGCAAGGTGCACGAGCCTTAGCGCTTCGCATACGCAGGAGAGAGAACTTACCAAGGTTTGAGAATTGAGATTTCCGAAGTCCAGAGAGCCAAAGAGGTAAAGTAAAATCTCAATCGTTCGATCATCCAAAGCAGATCTGAACCGTCAGATCGTCCAAAGTAAAACTCAAGCATTGGATTTCCCAAGTGAATCTAAGTCGTCAAATACCATGAGTTCAGGAAGAGGCAATTTTGAGACTTGAGATTTTCGAAGCCCAGAGAGTCGAAAATCCAAAGTAAATCTCAATCGTTCGATCAGCTGGAGTGAATCCGAATCGTCAGATCATTCGAAGTAAATCTCAGGCGTCGGATCACCTGAAGTGAATCTAAGCCATCGGATTTCAGAAGAGACGTGGCGTGATTTGTATATTTCAGGTAAAAACCTGAAGTAAGCCTCAACCGTCCGATTCAAGTGGACATGCGACATGAATACACATACTTCGAGAGAAGGTAAAGTTTGATATTTCAGGTTCCCGAGTCCCGGAGAGCCGAAGGAGATCTGCGCCATCAGATCCAGATGGACATGTGACGACAGATCGTAGGCTTCAGAGAAATCACTTTGATAGTTTCATATTGAGAGTTGAAAATCCTGAAGCCCAAAATGCCAAAGTGTCGAAGAGCCAAAGAGCCGAAGTGCCAAAGAGCCGAAGTGCCAAAGAGCCGAAGAGATGAAGAGATGAAGCGCCGAAGAGACGAAGCGACAAAGAGACGAAGTACTGAAGGGCCGAAGTAGATTTGAACCGTCAGATCCAGAGGACGGGTGGCGTGAATCTGCGGATTCCAGGCAAAGACCCGAAGTAAACATCGACCGTCGGATTGTTTGAAGTAGATCTGAATCATCAGATCCAGAGAATAGGTGGCATGAATTTGTGGATTTCGGGTAAAGAACCGAAGTAAACGTTGACCGTCGGATTGTCCGAAGTAGATCTGAACCATCAGATCCGAAGAACAGGTGGCATGAATCTGTGGATTTTAGGTAAAGACCCGAAGTAAGTTTCAACCGTCCAATTGAAGTGGACACACACATAAATACACATACTTCGAAGGGAGTGAAAGTTGAGACTTGAGAATTCCAAAGTCCAGGGACGCAAAGGGATCACATCCGTTGATCCAAGGGGAGACACGCGTCAGTATATTATTAACTCTGGATAAAAGTCATTGAAGGAAGGTGAGAGTTGAGATTTGAGACTTCCGAAGTCTGGAAATATGAAGCAATGAGAGTCATCGATGCGAAGGAGGACACGTGGCACCAGATCTAGAACTTCGGAGGAAAAGAGGAGGAGGAGAATTCCGAAGACCCGAAGAAGATATCGATCGTTGATCGATAAGGGTGTCGTAGGACCGTTGATCTGGTTAGGGAGGACAAAGTCCCAAAGCAAAAGCATAGCCATTGATTAGGGAGAATACGTGTCAGCATATCTTCCGCTCTGGAAGATATCTACTGAGGAGGTAGTGAGAATTTGAGAGTTGAAACTCTCGAAGGCCAGAGAGTCAGAACCAATCGTAACTGTCGATTGGGAAGGGAGCTACGTGCCGACGGATTGGGAGGTCTGGAAAGGTGCGTGAAAGACAGGAAAGGAGGATAGATAGCAACTGTTGATCATATATCATCGCCGAAAGCAAGAGATCAATGTTCGGGAAGAGTTGTGGGGCTAGAACATGCTCATGTCATAATTCTCCTTGAGTGGGTTGTAATTGAAACCACGGTATTGCCAAAGGCATACATGGCACTTTGTAGTAAATTGCGGGGAAAAAAGCAGGTTGGTTTAAAACCACCCTTCGACGCGTCCACAATCACATATTTTCCAAGAGGTCATAGCACAGGGTCATATGAATGAGGGGGTTAACAGAAAAGGAGATAGCACCTGAACTTCTACATTTCGGAAGCGCACAAACAGAGGTCTCGAGTAACCTAAGCCCTACACCAGGTAGTCAAAAGGTTCTGTGTTTAATTATATAACGAGACCATCAAGGTCTTAAAGAGTTGTTTTGCTCCAGAATTAGAGATCCTTGACCAGAAGACCGAGCTGGTTCCCCGACTTTCCAAATTAGAACCCGTAGAAAGAGAGGATTTGTTCCTATAAGGAGGACGATTTTTTTATTTTATTTTAGTCCCGTCGTGGGTGTGTTACAATAAGTTTCTAGTCAAGAATACAACTTCATATTTACAAAAAAATGAGATCTGAAACCCTCTCACAACGTTAAACCTTTAAGGTGGCCCATCTAAGCATAATTTGCAGCAATCAACCTTTTAAAACATGAGTCAAATGTAAAGTTGTATACCCATATCCATGCATTGAATCCAAGTGTGAGTAAGAGAATGAAGCGTTAAGTTCATTATATCAAGGATCAACTGATACTTTAGAAGTAAAACCCTTATTAACAAATATTTCCAGCAAGGATCCACTTAAATAAATGACATGATATATGCTAGTCGTCGCTAAAATTTAACCATCGATTGGCTCCTAGAACACATTAAAGCATGAAAAAGTCAAACTTCCTATGATAGATGTGTTTAGGAATAAAACAAAAATATGGCTGAGCAATCAAGAGGAGTTGTTTTGCTGTACGAGCGAAGGAATTGCTGGGAAATAAAAAAACGAAATGCAGAAAGTAAAAACACAAAAATCGCAGAGTAATGAAGGGAATAAATGCTTAGGAGAGAATTCCTTGCTGGGAAGAGAAATGATCCTACAGTTATTATCCATTCACAGGAAAGCAGGGCATTTGAATCTAAATCGTTAACACCGGAGTGAAAGTCATTCGATTTCGCTCTTGGCCGACTGCTCAGGCACGAACTAATAACTTAAAGAATAAGGAATATAAGATAAAAACACAATTTTTCTTTGTATTCCAAAACAATAAAAAAAATGTAGAGAAGTTATTTGCATTCAAAGTTTGGGTTCGCCATTGGAAATTAATCAAAAGTGCAGTGAGCATAAGGTTGGGATGACTTTGAATTCTCTGATCATAAAATTATGGGCTCATCAAGACAAAATCACTGAAAGATAAAAATGAAATCTTTGGATAGTGTTACACCGAATAAAACATAAATTTTAATACAATATAAGTACCTTAACTGAAGGCGCAAGAACACCATTTAACTATCATTTCAATACAAATATACACAGGGGACCATAGCCAAATGAGAATGCTCCGAAGTCATTGTCCTGTGCGTGCTCCGTCCAGATCCCACTTGCCAACTGATGTGACCTCACCGGTACCTCCCAGCCAACGCTAGGGGTACTCTTCTTCCCCCTGAGCCCCCTGAGATGCAAAGGGTCCACACACACAATACCAGAGAATGCTAGCACCCAGCTCACCTCGCAAGGTCGAGCTACCACTCGTTACCCGAGATGGGTATCCCAACTCCCACAAGAGAAAGTTCAGTCAAGATGAAATTTCAGTAGCATAACGTTATGCAAGCCATATGTCCTCATACTCCTCCTCCGCCATGCCTTTTATAGAGTTTATTAGTCATTAGTTTCCCAAACCCTCATTAGATTCCTTTTTCATTTATTTAATTAGGAAAAACCTCCCTCGTACACATGTCGCCCGATCCCCTAGTTGCACCAGAAAATCAATTTTATTAATTAATTAAATATTCCTATTTCCCTCACCCACCTAAAAGCGTTCCTAAAAACGCTCCTCGGTGTCCCATTATTCCCTTAAAATTCTTAAATGACTTACGCCTTACTTAATTCCTAGTTGATTTCATAAATAGAAAGTTCTAAGGCTAGATTCCTTACTAAGTTAGACATTCCCCTTCCTCTTTAAGTTTCCCCTTTTCTTTAAGTTTCCCCTTTTTCTTAGGTTTCCCCCTTTTCTTTAAGTTTCTTTTTTTATAACTAAATTCAGACTTAGCAGGTTTAGACAAAAACAACCAAATACCCCTTTTATTAATTAACCCTTTATTAAAATTTCCACTTTAATTATTATTGCTTGAATTTTCTAATTAGTTATAAAAAGAACCTTTAGTGATTTGAAATTTTATAAAAAGAACCTTAGTGAATTGAAATTTTATAAAAAGAACCTTAGTGAATTAAAATTTCCACTTTAATCCGGTTATATGTCTAATTAATTTTTTTTGTTCCAAGGTTCAACTCAGACCTAGGTTTTCAATTCACTAGGCTTGGCGACAATTCTTAAGGGAAAAATTAGTCATTAAACTTTACTTATCACATCATTTATTTTAAGGCCGACCAGGTCCTAAGGAGGCATAGTTTTCTAGGCACTAGGTTTATTTACTTACTAGTTAAAATCATGATGTGCCCTTCAGGACGCACTATGTGCTCCAAGGGTGCCACTCGCCTCCTTTCGTTTTCTTTGCGTGACGTGCCCTTCAAGACGCACTACGTGATCTAAGGGTGCCACTCGCCTCTTTTCATTTTCTTTGAGCGACGTGCCCTTCAAGATGCACTACGTGCTCCAAGGGTGCCACTTGCCTCTTTCCGTTTTCTTTGTGTGACGTGTTCTTCAAGACACACTACATGCTCCAAGGGTGCCACTCGCCTCTTGACTGAATTTGGTAGACATCAAACCCCTAGAGTCAATACTCCATCAGGTGATCTTGTGGGATACTAAGGGCCTCTAAGGAATAAGGCTCCTGCCTTATTGCATGCCCCTTAGAATCATCATGAGAGAATGTCACAGTCTTCCCTCACGACATCGTGGGTCTTCTCGAACTAGGTAATCGTTAACCTACAGTTCGAGCCATGACGAGGGTGCTAGTAGGCTGTGGTGGGTCTGATGCCACACCTCTCCCTCAACGTCTCTAGTTGTCGTGCGTGACCCATCTACTCCAAATGTGACTCTGGTCGACAAGCCATCGTCAACCTGCATCCATCAACGAATCATGTCAGCAATAACAATCAACATCATAATATCTAATCATATATAAATATGTCACATCAACAACATTTAAACCCTAATAGTCCACTCCCTGACTCGATCCGGAGTCCAAGGGGTTTCATCGATGCCTCGACATCCTCAACGTCCAGAGTCCTGCACACTCAGGAGACCCAGTCAACAACACATTTCTATGTAAATAATACAAAATAAAATATCATCAAATCCACAATATCTTATAATCATAATAAAAAAAACCAATAGTATAATGACCCGGATCACTTGCATGCAAGTGCCCTCAAGAATAAGTTCACTCAGTGTGCGCAAGAGCGGGATGTTACACAAAATCAACGTCAGATTTGTCTACATGGTCTTTAAAAATGAAAAATGGTTGTAGATGATATTCTACTAAAACTTGGCCATAGAATGTCTTTTGGTGTTCAAATTTTAACAAAAGGTAGTTAATATCAATATCTATATTCCTACCAAAAATCAACTTTAGATTTATCAGTATGACCCCTGAAAGTACAAAATGGATGTATATGAAATTATACTATAACTTGGCCATAAAATGTCCGTTGGCATTCAAATTGTAACAACGAGTAGTTGACATCAATATCTGTATGCTCACCAAATTTTAGAATTACATTCATCTGTTTCATTCCCCAAAAGGTGAAAATACAGTTAGGTCAAGTAGGATTACTCAAATCCCCCATATCTCAAACAATTTGTGTTTGTTGTATATGATTTTTTTTGAATTTGATGTGAATGTTTTTAAGATATTAAATGAGATGTATATTTATTAGTTTGAACCATGTTTATTCTTACATTAACCTCTTGAAAGAAGGAAGCTAGATCCCCCATACCCCTCAAATTATATGAAGTCTATGCATAGATTATTGTGTGACTATTGTAAATGATTTTGAAGATTATTGTGAAGTATTCACCTCTATTATATGATGTATTGTATCAGGTTTTGGCCTCAATATTGTAACTTCCTTTTCTATAAGTCTTTATGCCATTTTGTATAACCATGTATTAGTGAATAATGAGGCAAGACACCTATTGATTAAAAAAAATATTTTCTTATATTTAGTATGACTATAATGATCATAGAATCATACTTCTAATCAAGGGATAAGTTTTATATGCATGATGTTAAGGACCTTAACCCTGAACCATAGGACTTTCATCTTTTGGAGAGAACAAGACCTCTCAATTAAGAGATTCTATTGAATTTATGAGTTGAGATGATTGATGAACTTATGAAATAGAGTCAATATGTGAATCATATGCTTATGCTTATTGTAATTTTGTTATGTTGTCTATGCTTAAGTGTCACCATCTTGAAAAGGTATTTTGTGGCAAATTGTGAAGCGATAGTTCTAATTAAATTGAGATCTTCAATGTAATTTTGTTGTCTAGAGGAATTACAATCTAGAACTTGCATTTAAAGATGGAACGCTTGAACTTATGTTGACTGGTGTAATGAAAAACTCTGTCATATTAATTAAGAATACATGTTTATATGTTTCAAATGGTATTATGTGTTGTATTTTGACATACATACTACTACCATCGATGAAATATTAGACTAGTAGATTCTATTTTTGATATTAAGAACGAAGGTACATTACAACAACTCCATGAAATGTGGGGGTCATTGTGAAAATGTGCAGTGTCAAATTGGTGATTATTATTTGAAATCCCATATGTTGGCCATTGAAATGGGTGGTTGTGACATTGTTTTAGGTACTAAATGGTTGTGCACTCTGGGTCCCATTACCATGGATTTCAGGCATTATACATGAAATTCCAACAAGTTTGGAACCGTTAAAATTTCCATGGAATCACTGAATATTTTGTAGATACTGTCAACTCATATCATATGGAAAAATTCCTCAAAAAGGGCCATTATATCATTGTCTCCCAGTTTTATGCTATTCAAGCCTTTGAGACTCCTTCCCAATCCATTCATCTTGACATGCAATTCATCTTCTCTAAACATGAATCGGTATTTGAAACTCCCCAAGACCTCTCACCCTCTTTTGGTGCCCATAATAATTCCCTTCCACTAATACCTAGTAGCCTCTCACCCAATGTTTTCCCTTATCGCCACCCCTTTTCTCAAAAAAATGAAATTGAAAATATTGTTCAAGAATTGTTAGCTATGGGTGTCATCCACCATAGTACCAATCCTTATTCATCCCCTATTTTCATGGTACTAAAAAAAGAAGGAATTTGGTGCATGCGTCATGATTTTCATTCTCTCAACCGAATCACCATCAAGGATAAGTTTTCCATTCTAGTCAATGATGATCTTTTGGATGAACTTAAAAGTGCCCAATTCTTTACCAAACTTCATCTATGTTTTGGCTATCACCAAATTCATATGAAAGAGGTTGATATTCACAAACTGATTTTCACACTCATGAATTCCATTATGAGTTATTGGTAATTCCCTTTGGCCTTTGTAATGCACCCTTCACCTCCACAGTCTCATGAATAATATATTTCAACCCCTTCCACGTCATGTTGTCCTAGTATTTTTTGATGACATCCTCATAATCTACAAAACAACTTGGAAGATCCATGTTACTTATGTAGACAAGGTCTTACAAATGATCCAGGTGGATATCAGTGGCCACCCACCTTTTTCGACTGGCTCAAAACAATTTTCTAGCAATTTTGGCAATTTACTATTTTTAACAGGTTTTAACTTCCAGGCTATTTTGAGGGCCTAAATGAAGGTTTTTCGGTATAGACCCAACTCAATGATAGTAAAAGGGATAATAGAGGCCCAAAAATGAATATCCTCAATGATACCTTTCCATCGGGCTATCATACGCCTAAAACGAAGATCGTATACAAAAGTTACGACCCCGAGAAGTTAATGTACTAACTTACCCAAATGGGGCCCACATGACTTTTGGTGCTTCATCTCCTAGGGTTAGTTTTTTTGGATGTCTAAGGTTTTTGGCATTCCTATTTATTGTAAAAATGCCTTCAGAGCCTCATTGTAATCATCTTCTTGCAGATGTGAGTAGCCTTCACATCTCTTCTCAGAGATAAGTTGCCATCATTCTAGCGAGTCTTTCACTCTATATTTTTACAGTCTCTGTACTTTTTCTTTCATTAATAGAAATCATGTATTACTATATATCTGTGTTTATGGTTGCATCTCTGATACATTTCTGTTATATTATTGAATATCTGCGATATCTCCGTGCATTTATTTATGATATCTCTGCTCTCATTTTGTGCCGAAAATAATCCGGATTAGTGGTATCAGAGCAGGCTACTCTTGATCGCTTTCAGTGCATGTCCTCGATGAGGTCTGATTATAGCAAGTTGGGTCTCAAGCTTGTCTCTCTTGAGGAAAATCTCTCTCGCACACCCAAGAAACCCTCAATGGCGGAAGAAAAGAAAAACTACGAAGCAAACGATTCTATCAGTCTATTGCTTAAGAAAGCTCTCACACGACAAAGGGACGGAATGATGGAGAATTTTTCCCACATCCTTCAATGCCTGCCGATAGAAACAGGCGCATCTTCATCAAGCGACCACTTTGGAGGCACCTCACCTTTCAAGGTACAAGTTAATTTTTATATTCCTTTATTTGAAGGACATATAGATGCAGAAGCCCTAGACAAATGGTTAAACCTGCTAGAAGGTTATTTCTATGTTCACAATTTTTCCGACAGAGAAAAGATCACCTTCGCACTCCTTAAAGCTCTCCCCTATGTCAAACATTGGTGGGAAAATTACTGGGAGTAGAGTTCCACAGAGGAGTCTGGAATATATGGGGCAGAGCCCACTTGGGATTTTTTTGTGGATGCGGTAAAGGAACAATATTACCCTGTTGGCAACTGTGAGGACCAGTACATGAGATGGACCACATTGCAGAAAGAGAGGGGACAAGCAGTTCCAGAGTTCACCAATACCTTCCATACCTTGCACACCAAGATGGGTATCAAAGACTCCGAGTGACATTTGGTTCTGAAATACCGTGGGGCTCTACACAAATACATCCAGACTGAAATGGATTTTATGGACATCTCATCACTTGGTGTTGCTTATCAATATGTTGTTAAAATCGAGCAGAAATTTAGGCACCAGAACAAACGTGAGTTCAGGTCTACAAATCCGCAACAACCAAAGTATGACAAAGACGACCCTAACAAACAGTCTCTCGAAAACCAGTCCAAGACACACAAAAAGAAGGGTCACAGGAAGACAAAGAAGGACACCAGAAAATGGTGTGATTTTCACAAAATCCCCTGGCACAATACCGATGAATGTCGCTCAAAACAATCATTGGTGTTCGAGATCAAAGACAAGGAGCCAAACCCTGATTCAGAATCTGATTATGAAAATACTGGTAAAGGACAGATCATTGACGCAGAC
>SNQJ01S0009440.1:74440-101077 GCA_010110895.2 Picea sitchensis | reverse complement strand
ACAATAATTCATATGCACAACAGAATACATGATACATATAAGCATCACAGGCATGCAAAACATAATATTAAGCATAAGCTGATACTTATCTTTGAAACCGTGGTAATTCCACCAACCACGTGCAGGCCTTCCACGAACCTCCCGGCCTTAGACCACACTACTCATCATGCTCAGTAGTGGGTCACCCCCGAGCTGGGACTAAGCTCCACCCAAGGTAAGGAATCGTAGTCTAGGCTGAGGTTACAGGGAAAAAATGCACAGAATAACCAGAAGGATTCTTCCCAGGATGCCTTCTTACGCCCACTACTCACGGACTCTCATTCCCCACATGCCTGTTTCGCTCGGGAGTATACACCTTTACAAGCACAATCCATCAGTGCTTCACTTGCCTCTCAAGGTATTGGTAATAGGCCGGATCAGGAAGTCTTAGAGCTCCGTAGCTAGTGCTGGACTCTCTCTGGAAGAATACCACTTCCCAACAGACTCCTTCACCTAGAAATAACTTCTCACAGGCCTGACAGACCGCCTCTTCAACTAAGGGCCTTAAAACCTGGTTCTTCAGCCCCTTCCAACTCAATTTCCGCACGGTGAGGATAACCACAACATAACCCCACTCAGGAAAATAGAAAACAACAACCTACATACAGATCATGTATGGATTTAGCTCTGCAATGGCGGATAGACTGGGTTCTAGAACTCACAAGTCGACTTTCCCCTCCTGACCAGTTCTCTCAATGATGCATAGGCATGTCAAGGGAAGACGCAGACCAATAACAGGATCAGACAGATGATGTTTTGGTCTTCAGGAAGACGTCTTGGTTTTCTGGTTCTCAAAGTTGCGTGAGGGTATCCGAAATCAGACGCAAAGGATCATGGAATGAGGAGCGACCCCCTCCATGGTTGACTTCTACAGTTTTTTTAACTGCATGTGCCTGGGTCGACACATGTCACCCATGAAGCTGCATGTACTCCATCAACATGCGTTCCTCTCCAGGAAGTTAGGACAAAACATACATTTCACATGGCTTTTTGAATAATATTAAAATATTATTCCCAAGGACTTAAGCCCCTAGGCTCAACACTTAGCCTCTCTTTCCAACCTTCCAACCCCCAATCCCTTATACATTCTATGGAAGCTTAGTCCCCCATCACTCATTCATCGTGGTCAGTCTGCACGCAGCAGTGTTTATATTTTTTTATTAATGTTCTGCATGATTACATATACAAAAGAAGGCTCCCGACCTTAACACTTAGGCTCTCCGGCCTAATAACACATAATCCCACCTGCTTATATAAACTTGGCTCACCAGCCTATAAAACATAATTACAATTCATAATGCAAGCTTTATACTTCATATACATGATTTACAATAGGGCTCGACCTTGGGGACATTACATTCAACACTATTTTAGAAACTGTTGGTACTCATGTTGAACTTGAACGCTCTTGGGAAGTGATTGAAAGGGACATAAGTATTCATGAACGTTGGGAAGCCAGAAAAATGCATCCCAGAAATCAACAGTAACCTCCCTTTTCCTACTTCTTTGGTATTTCATTTCATTTCCTCTAATCCTCACATCTCTCTAAGGAGAAGAGGGTTATCCCTTGAAGCTACCCCTATTTTTGAAATAGGAAGGATGAAAATTGTCTTATCAACACAAGAAAGTGTTCTTAGGTGAAACTTATCTGATTCTGCAAGTTCACCTTTATCAGCCATACCTATCACTTTCAATATGACATCTGCGAGTAGTGGTAGTGGCACCGTAGGTGCCTCCTCCTCGTAGCCTTATTCTTCGTCAGTAATTGGTAGTATGTACAGTCATAAAGTCCCTATTCAATCCACTACCAATCCTGCTAAATTTATAAAAAAATATGGTCTTTTCCAATTTGAGAAAGATGCTATGAACACCCCATTACACGTATCTTCTCCCTTGAATCTGGCACCTGCTACTCACCCATTACCAAAATTCAAGGAGAATTTACCTAGGTTTTCGAGAAATAATACCGCTACTACAAAAAAAATACCTAGTAACATTTTCTAATGCTTGTCATAACATAGGGGCTAATGATAACGACACTTGCATGCGTTTATTTTTCAACTCCCTCGAAGGGAAATCTGTAGCATATTTTTTTGATCTCCCTCCCGAAATTATTTCCACTTTGGAAGAGTTGGTTTATTGGTTCAATTCCACTTATGGACAGTCCAATAGTCCAATTGAGTAGTTAATGGAATACAACAATATTTCTATAGAGATGGTGAAACCATTAAGTCTTTTAATCTTCTCTTCACCAAATTATATAATAAAATCCCTAAACTAATACATCCGCAAAATTAGGCTGTTTTCATGCATTATTGTAACGCATTACCTTCTCCTTATCATCATAAAATCAAAGATCTATTGACAATATTGGTTCTGCTCTTCATACTTGCCTAGAATATGAGGAGCAACTTGAAAGAATGAGTCTCCCTAAGGGAGACTTAGTCAATCAAACAAATATGTCTTCCCTCCTACAACTTGTATAAGATATGAATAATAGGATGATAGATTACGAGTGAAAAGGAAATGCTTCTTCCTCTGCCATTGAGGCATCTTCTTCTTCCTTAGCTCCTTTTAGGAGTACTAATGAAAACACTTTTCAGCCAAAGTCCATAATGTATTGCAGTTGAAGTAACTTTTGTGAAGAAAATCATGAGGAAAGTACTTGCAAAGTTAAGAAAAATGCCATAGATAAGATCTTTGGAAAAAGACCCGATACCACAATAGTTGTTTTAGTTTGGGTTGAACCAGAAGATGTTATGGTAATCAATACCAGGAATAAATATTACACTGCTAATGGAAAATATGACCTTCCCCATACTTCTTCCACCCCAAGATGATCTTCTCAAAGTGTTGATACATAAGCTGTCAGAACTTCAGAGAATCAAGGAGTGTCTTCTCCTCTTCCCTATTCTAAGTATAATATCTTTAACCAATTGGATAATATCAAATTTTATGCTACTCTTTTGACATGGTTGTCATCCCAGAACAACAAAAGAATATCAAAAACTTTATGTAAGGTAAAATTTCTACCATAGCCAATCTATTTGAAGAGTCAAAGGAAGAGGATTCAACTGTAAATAAGATAGGTGTAAATAATTTTAGGAACCCTGTCAAAAATCCCCCTTTTTATATCTCTGTAAAAATCATGGATAAAATAGCTCATTTTTTCCTACTTGATGGCGGGTCTAGTCCAAGTGTAATGTCAAAAATTACCATGGAAGAGCTTGGATTATCATGCACTAATGAAAATTCCAGAAGCATTCTCTCTTATAACAATTTGTAGCAATCAACTATAGGTGAAATCAAAGATGTAGGATTAGTTTTGTGTGCTCATCCCGAGATAGGAACAACCCTCAACATCCAAGTAATTGATATGCCAGTGAGAAACTATTCAATTATTTTAGGAAGAGATTGGCAAGCCTTAGCTGGTGGATATCTTTCACTTGATGGAACACATTTGTTCGTCCCTCAGAATGAAAGAACATTATAGTCCTTAGGGAAGGAATAATTTCACCATATATAGAGAGATGATCTAGGTGGATATCGATGGCCACCCACTTTTTCCAACTGGCTCAAAATGACTTTCTGGCAATTTTGGTAATTTACTATTTTTAGCAGTTTTTCACTTCTGGAGCCATTTTGAGGCCCTAAACGATGTTTTTTGGGGAAAACAAGGAGAAAATGGAAATTTCTTCAATATTTATGCCAAAATGAATCTCCTCGATGATACCTTTCCAACGGGCTATCATACGCCTAAAACAAAGATCATATGAAAAAGTTACGACCCTGGGAAGTTGATGTACTAACTTACCCAAATGAGGCCAACATGAATTTTGGCGCTTCATCTCCTAGGGTTAGGTTTTTGGATGTCTAAGGTTTTTAGCATTCCTGTTGATTTTAAAAAGGCCTTCAGAGCCTCATTGTAATCATCTTCTTGCAAATCCGTGTAGCTGTCATATCTCTTCTAAGAGATAAGCCACCATCATTCCAGCAAGGTTGTTTCCGCTACATTTTACAGTTTTAGCTTATTTCCTTATTGAATAGAAAACCAATTTTACTGTATCTCTATTATTTTGTGTTAAGAACCTGTTAATAATCTGTATTCATTTCATTCTTCTCATAAAATCTGGATCAGTGGTATCAGAAAGGTCTTCTCCTTGTCGTCTTAATGCATGTCCCCAACGAGGTCAGAGTACAAATAGTTGGGTCTCGAGCTTGTTTCTCTTGAGGACAAAAGATCTCTCACACCCAAGTGACCTCTCATGGTAGGAGACAAGAAAGATGACAGGACAAGATATCCTTTCAAACTGTTGATTGAGGAATCCCTCACGCAACCGAGGAATGAGATGATGGATAGTTTCGCGCAAATCCTTCAGCGGCTACCAACAGACGACACATCTTCTTCGAGCGAAGGTGTCACCCCCTTCAAGGTAGAAATAAACTTCAATATTCCTATATTTGAAGGTCAAATAGACGCAGATGTTGTAGACAAGGGGTTTAATCTACTAGAAGGGTATTTTTCTGTCCATAAATTTTTGAATAAAGAAAATATTACTTTTGCGCTCCTCAGAGCCATTCCCCGTGTCAAAGATTGGTGGGAAACTTTCTGTGAGAAAAAGGAAATAGAGGAACCCTCATTATTTACAGTCACGACCACCTGAGAATCCTTTAAGGATTCTACTAAGAAACAATACTAACCTATTGGAAGTTATGACGACTTGTATACCAAATGGACCACACTGCGGCAAGAAAGAGACCAAGTAGTGCCAAATTTCACAAATATATTCCATACCTTGCGCACTAAGTTGGGTATCAAAGATTCAGAGCGACATCTGGTGCTTAAGTATCGTGGTTCTTTGCATAGATAGATCCAGGATGAAATGGAATTTCTGGACATCTCATCCTTGGGCGCGACCTACTTATATGTCATGAAAATAGAGCAAAAGCTCAAACAAAAGACGCGACAATTTGGGCCTAGGTACCCCTCACAACAAAATCCAGGAAATGGCAGCCCCAAACCAAAGAACAAAGAACAAAGAAAATATGGATAGTATCAGGAACCAGTCCAAGCCACAATCAAAGAAGGACACGGGAAAGACAAAGAAATATACCGAGAAGTGGTGCGACTTCCATAAGAGCCCTTGGCATAACACTGTTGACTGCTTCTCAAAGCATTCGTTGGTGGTCGAAGTGAAAGCCTATGAATCAAATGAGGGTTCTGACTCTGAACCAAAACCAGAAAGGGTAATATAAATCATTGACGTGGAACCCAGTTCCATCATTGCTACCACCAAGCTCCAGCCTGGTGAACCAGACGAGCCAGAAGAAGGAGAGTGCCTCTTCCATTCACAGATGTGGGTAAAAGGAACCCCGTTGCACTTCATCATTGATAGAAGTATCCATAAGAACATCATCTCAGCAGAGGTCGTCAAGTGGCTAGCCCTGTCGACAACGCCGCACCCACAACCCTACACCATTGGATGGCTCCACCAAGGAAGCGATCTCTGCGTCAACCAATAGTGTTGACTGCCATACAAAATCAAGCCCTTCAAAGACGAGGTATTGTGTGATGTTGCTCCTCTCAAAGTTTGTGATATTCTTTTGGGCCAACCTTATTTATGGAAACATTATGTTGTGTATGAGTCTAGGCCTCGTAGTGTTATTATTACTTTGAACAAGAAATTGTACAGGATACTCAAGGTAGTCCCACCTAGTGATATTTCCTTGATCTATGCTAAGCAATGCAGGAAGGTCATCTCTCAGATGAGGAAGTTTGTCTTCTTCATGATTCACTCTCAGAATAAGCGAAAGATCACAACCACATACAGGGTCTCCGTGGCCGACCTCTCCACACAGAAGAAGCAAGTAGATAAGTTCGTGGAAGAATACTCAGATATCTTCTCCTCACCTATCGGGGTACCTTTGCACTATCAGATCAATCACCCCATCGACCTGACCCCCAACACACTGCTTCCCAATGGGCCAGTCTATCTACGCTCTCTGTTAGAGAATGAGGATATCAAGCGATAGATCTAAGAACTGCTCCAAAAGGGCCACATCCGTCCCATATCATCACCTTGAAGGAGACCAATCGTGTTGGTACAGAAGAAAGATGGAACCTGGTGACTCTGCATTGATTACCAGGCTCTGAATAAAATCACAATCAGAAACCGGTACCCGATTCCCCGAATCGACGACCTCCTTGATCAAGTCACGGGGGCCAAATACTTCAGTAAGATTGATCTTAAGTCTGGATACCACCAGGTCCTGATAGAACAGACAGATGTATGGAAGGCCGCCTTCAAGTCAAAGGAAGGCCTTTTTGAATGGTTGGTCATGCCCTTTGGTTTGACAAATGCTCCAACCACTTTCATGAGAATGAATGATGATATCTTGCGACCATTCACCAATAATTTTGTAGTGGTGTATCTAGATGACATTCTCATTTACAGCAAGACATGGGTCGAACACTTGCAACATATTCAACAGGTTCTACACACCGTGCGACAACACAAGCTATATGCCAACTCAGAAAAATGCTCCTTCGACATGGAAATGGTCCATTACCTAGGCTACATCATTGATCAACATGGCATACATGTGGATCCAGACAAGTTCCAAGTCATCTGTGACTAGTTATCCCTAACCACACTCACTAAGCTTCGAAGATTCTAGGGCCTTGCTAATTTCTACTGCAGTTTCGTGTTGGGATTCTCCCATATTGCATGGGCCCTCAGCCAAATAACCAGGGGTGGTGGTAAGGAGAAATTTACGTGGGGTCGGTCCCAAAAACAAGCATTCGATGATTTGAAGTAGCGCTTATGCTCAGCCCCAGTACTTTCACTACCAAACCTACAAAAACCCTTTGAGATCGAGAAAGATGCTTCAGACTATACTGTGGGCGTCGTTCTCACTCAGGATTGCCACCCCATGGCCTATCATAGTGAGACACTATCAGATGTTTTCCATAAGTAACCTAATTATGACAAAGAAATGTATTCCATTGTGCAAGCCTACCTCCAATGGAGACATTACATTCTTGGGAAGGAGACAGTCATCCACACTGATCATAAGTCACTGCAGTTCATGCAGACACAAGGAAAATTGCAGAATAACTTCCATAAAAAATGGTCCACATACTTGCAGAAATTTTCCCTCAACATCAAGTATAAAACATGAAGAACCAATCACGTCGTTGATTTCCTCAGTAGACCACCAGTCGTGGCACTCACCACGGTGCTATAATCTTGCGTCCATGAGACCTCTGGATGGCCCCAACTCTATGAGACAAACCCAGACTTTGCCACCACCTACCAAATGTTGGGTGAAAACATAATTGTCGATAATTTTCATATTCAAGATGGGTTGCTGTCTTGTCTGGGCCATATTTGTGTTCCATCAAGCGAGTGATCAAATCTTATCTAGGAATCCCACTACAGTCGGGTGGCAAGACACTTCGGCGTCGAAAATACAGTGGCGATGCTACATAAACATTTCTACTGACCGAAACTTCGACAGGAGGTCAACAAGTATATCAGGTTTTGCACTGCTTGTGCTATTGCCAAACTGACCACTAAGAAACATGGCATGTACACCCCTCTTCGTACTCCTGACAAGCCACGGGAATCCATCTCAATGGACTACATATTGGGCCTCATGTCCACCAAATGGGGAAATGATTGTGTTTTTGTGGTTGTTGATCGCTTTTCTAAGATGGTGATTCTGGTCACCTGCAAGAAGAGCATCACAGCAAAGGCCACTCCCAAGCTCTTATTTGAACGAGTCTTGGTACATTTTGGAATCCCAAAAACCATTGTCTTATATCGGGACAGTCGATTTATCATCACATTCTGTTCGAGCCTCTAGTCACTACTGGACACCAAGGTCACCAAATCCACAACCTTCCACCTCTAGACGGATGGCCAAACCAAGGTTGTAAATCGAATGATTGTGTATATCCTTCACATGTATAATTACAAGCACCCTCACACATGGGATGAGAGCCTTCTCTATGTCCAACATAGCTATAACCGAGCTCTGCATAGCTCAACTGGCCACAACCCCTTTCAGGTGGGGTTGGGATTCCAACCATTGGGTCCCATAGATGTTGCACTTCCCCTTCCGGTCACCTCGACCGACTCATCTCCTGCTCCAACTGAAGCTGACAATGCCACCCAGTTCATTGAGCGGATCCAACACATGCGCCAATAGGTTCAGGATATCCTATAGAAGTCCAATGACAAGTCAAGCAGTGCCATGATCAACATTAGGTGCCACATAAGTTTCAGGTGGGCGACAAAGTTTGGTTTCACTTGCAAAAAGAACACCTTACAGGACCCCATCGGAAGCTTCACCCACTCCGTTATGCATCGTACACCATCACCAAGGTTGTGGGGGATAATGATTTTGAACTTAACAATCCTCCTTTCCTTGGCCTGCACCCAGTGTTCAACGTGGATCTCCTTTGCCCTTATTTCCCACCATTATTGGACACCTCAGAAGTAGAAGAACAATTGACACCAACAAAGATCAACCCCGACTACATACAACAGGAATCCAATGATCAGATTGTGGACACATATATCAAGGGCACTCGACAACAAAGGATCTAGCTTTATCGATTCATCAAAGCAGGGCAGCTCCTGCACCAAGGCAAGTGGCTCACTCGGGGCCAAATTCAACAAAAATTTCCTCATCTGATGGGGGAACTCAAAGAAATGGATACCATATATTACTAAGGAGGGAGGATTTATCCAAGTGGATATCAGTGGCCACCCACCTTTTCCAACTGGTTGAAAACCGTTTTCTGGCAATTTTGGTAATTTACCATTTTTAGCAGTTTTTCACTTTCGGAGTCGTTTTGAGGCCCTAAACGATGTTTTTTTGGGAAAACGTGGATAAATATGGAAGTTCCTTCGATATTTCCCCCAAAATGAATCTCCTTGAAGATACCTTTCAAATGGGCTATCATACGCCTAAAACGGAGATCGTATGCAAAAGTTACAACCCCGGGAAGTTGATGTACTAACTTACCCAAACGGGGCTGACATGACTTTTGGCGCTTCATCTCCCAGGGTTAGGTTTTTGGATGTCTAGGGTTTTTGGAATTCCTATTGATTGTAAAAAGGCCTTCAGAGCCTCAGTTTAATCATCTTCTTGCAAATGAGCGCAGTCGTCACAACTCTTCTCAGAGATAAGCCGCCACCATTCCAGCAAGCTTGTTTCCGCTGCATTTTACAGTTTCAACTTATTTTCTTATTGAATAGAAAACCAGTTTTACTGTATCTCTGTTATTTTTTGTTAAGAACCTGTTAATAATCTGTAGTCATTTTGTTTTTCTCATAAAATCCGGATCAAGAGAGTTCCCCAACCTAATGTAAATTATCTTGAAGAAGATTTGGGAGTGTACTATATCTTTGTTGATGAGGGTGACACTATGCTTGAACCAATTGATCTTGATGATGGCATGTGGCACATGTATTTCGATGGCTCATGCTCAAACGAAGGTAATGGGGCCAACATCATTCTATATTCTATTATAGGTAAAATCCACAATTTTTCTTATAGGTTAGAATTTTCTTGCACAAACAATGTCACTGAGTTTGAGGCCTTACTGTTAGGCATCAAAAATGCATATAACCTTGGTTGTGGCCACCTTACAATTTTTGGTGATTCTGAACTTTTTGTGAATCTTATACGTAAGATTTATTCACCAAGAAATAAGTTTCCTAAACACTATACCAAAGCTATTTGGATGCTCATTTCAAATCTGTTATCATTTAACGTCATTCATGTTAAGAGGGAACTCAATTCAATGACTGATAGGTTAGCTGTGTTTGAAACATCGCTTACCTGGCAACTTTTACTTCAAAGATCTGATTATATGTTTAAATCTCTATATCATCCTCACATCCTTGATAATGTAGAATCATGGCACGTTTTCTCGAGTGATGAAGGCATTTGCGCTTTCATACAAAATGAACCATTTAAGCCCAAAGAAATCATATCTATTGAAGATTCCAAATTTCCTAAAGGCTTGAATCCTCTCGAAAGTTCATTTTATTCAAGTGATGTAGGCAACAAACAAACACATAAAGAAGAGGAGTCGAAAAGGAAAGTTGATGATACCATTTCCTTGAATATTGGGAGATCCAAATCTCCAAAGATCATTAAATTAGGTGCCCAATGTTCTGATGAAGAAAAAACAAAATTCACAAGATTTCTCTGTGAATTTCAAGATGTTTTTTCCTAGTCATACAAGGATATTCGTGGTTTTGATCCTTCTCTCATTCAACATGCCATTCCTATCAAGGAAGGGGTAAAACCTATTAGGAAAAAACAAAGATATATTAACCCTGCGCTCGAAGCCACTATTAGGAAAGAATTGGAAAAATATTTGAAAGCTAATATAATATTTCCAGTTAAGTATTCTGATTTGGTCTCAAATCTGGTCCCTATACGGAAAACTACTGGCCAGATAATATTATGTGTTGATTTTTGTGCATTGAACAGAGAAAGTGCTAAAGACCATTTTTCGCTTCCTAATATGAAAATGATTTTACAACATGTTGCAGGGTCACAAATGATGTCCTTACCTGATGGTTTCTTTGGGTATAATCGGATCAAGGTAAAAAGGACTGATAGGTATAAAGACACATTTACCACACGTTGGGGCACATTTTCTTATGGACGCATGCCTTTTGGCTTGTCTAATGCAGGTGCCACTTTTCAAAGAGCTATGCATATAGATTTTGACGATCTAATCGGTAAAATTATCCAAGTTTATCTTGATGATTTGACTGTTTATTCTAATAACCAGTTGGATCATTTTAGTCATCTTAGAAAAGTTGTCATGTGTTGCAGAAAAATTTGGCATTTCTTTAAATCCTTCCAAATCTATTTTTCAGTGTCACGAAGGGAAATCTCCTCAGTCATATTTTTTATGATTCAGGAATAAGCATAGATCCTGAGAGGATTACCGTGATTCTAAAAATTCTCGCCCCCACCTCCAAGAAAGAAGTTCAATATTTCATGGGCATTATCAATTTTGTCCGTAGGTTTGTTCCTGATTTTGCTGTCATGGTTAAACCAATTCATAATCTTCTGAAGAAAGATCATTATTTTTCTTGGAAATATGACGTCGAGAATGCTTTCCTCAGGATTAAGAAAGAAACTAGTTCCGTGTCAGTTGTGGAGAAACTAGATTTTGAGAAAGATTTTATCATATATACCAATGCCACTGAGGAAGCAATATTTGCTATCCTCTTACAAAGTGATGACCAAAACAATGAAAAAACTGTAGCTTAGATGAGACATAATTTATTAGATGATGAAATCAAATACTCTTATATTGAGAAACATGCTTTTTCTCTTGTCACTCGCCATTTTATTTTGGGAAAACACATGCATGTAAACATCCCTTTACATGCTGTCAAAATTATACTTTCACAAACTTATCTTTTAGGAAAACTTGCACATTGGCTTGCCAAAATTCAGGAGCATGATTTGACGATCATGACTTCAAAGATAATCAAGGGATGAGACCTAGCTCTTCACTTAGCTTAACATCCTGAACCAAGTGAAGAACTTGACGATCAAGACAATCCTCTTTCAACTCTATTTTATATTGAGAATCAAAATCTTGCTATATCTGAACATCCTTGGTATAAAAATATGGTGTATTATTTGCAGTATCAAAAGTCTCCAAATGAGTTGGATCCTCACCAGAGAAGGAGACTCCGCTTTGAAGCTTCCAAGTATATCATTCTAGGAGAATTTTTTTTAGGAGGTTTGTTGATGGTTTGTTACTTCGATGTGTAAATGATGAAGAAGCACATAAATTGTTACATGAAATTCATGTATCATGAGTTTCTTTCATCAACATCGGTGGCCATTTTTCTGCTAAGGTTGTTGCCTTTAAAATCATAAGAAATGATTACTATTGGCCTTCAATATTCCACGATTCCTATAAATTTGCAAGATCCTGTGATAATTCCAAAAATTCATTGGGAAAGAACGCCTTTCTTCCATGCCCTTACAACCTGTCCTCCCGAATTTCTCTTTTTCTAAATGGGGCCTAGAATTTATTGGTGCTATCAATCCTCCATCTTCCGCAAGGCATATATTTATTTTGAAATCCATTGATTAGTTTACTTAGTGGACCGAGGTTGTCCCTCTTAGACACGCACATGATGAGCAAGTAGTTTATTTATTAGAATCTAATATATTTTCCATAATCGACATTCCATTAGAGATCATTACGGACAATGGCCCGGCCTTCATTTTTGCAAAATTGACTCAATTTCTGGCTAAGTTAGGGGTAAAATTTTTCACTTCATCTACTTATTACCCTCAGAGAAATGGGCAAGAAGAGTCCACTAACAAGAATCTAGTTAGGATCATAGAAGGAAAACCTCGCCAGTGGCACACGCTTCTCACTTATGTTCTTTGGGAAGATTACACAACCACCAAAGAAAGTATAGGATGTACTCCCTTTCATCTCATATATGATCAAGAGGATATTCTCTCTAATGAGCTAGAAGTTTCCTCCTCACGACTGATGTTACAGATCGAAGAATTAAATTCTTCCAATGTTCCCCAAAGGAAAAATTCACTGTTATCCCTGGAAGAACAAATAAATTTTTCCTTGGAGAACATAAAAAGAAGGCAACAAACTGTAAAAAATTATTTTAACAGACGAGCAAAGGCTTTTTAATTCAATATTGATGACAAAGTCCTACTATGGGACTCATCCCATGCTGAAAGAGGAAGACATTCTAAGTTCCAAAAATTATGGCTAGGTCCTTTCAAAATCGCTTTTATCCTGGGCGCACACTCATACCTTCTAAAGGAATTGGAAGAGTGATTGTTCTCTTACAATACTAATGGTTCCCACTTGAAACATTATGTGGAACCAAATTTATCATTAACACTTGTATAAAAATGACTGTTGTATATAGTCTTTTGTCTTTCTTTTTTCTTTTTACTTTGGTTTGTTGAGTTTTTAATTTATGTTTTTTTCTTCTCATAATAATCGGAAATAAAGTCTAGATCAATTTTTCCATAACAATGTCATTCTGTAAATATTGTTGATCGATGAAAAATAAGATACACACAACTATCACGATGGCCTCCTTTCAAACATTGCCGAAATAACTTTTTTCTTTCAATATTGTTGTAGGATAGTTTATTTTGTCTTCTTCCTTGTTTATGCTATCCCTTTCTTCCCTCCATATTGCGATTCAAGAGCATATCCGAAGAATTTTCCTTGAAAGTCTAAAAAGAATTATCTGTTACGTCTTGTTCAAGTGTTATGCATACATGACTAACCCCCTACATGCGTATCACTTTCCATAAGTTATTCCCAAATTCTAGTATCATTATTTCCCTCAAACCATATTTTCCCCCTTGTTGCATAACTATTCTTTTCAGCGGTTTTTCAATCATCTACTTCTATTAGTTCGTGAAACCAAACATTATGAGTTCTAAATATGTTGGAAACAGACTTTCCTATGGAGTCGCCAGTTTGTTCACGCCCAAAAGTGCAACATGGAATCCATGCATGAAAATTGGTTGCAATGCCATTATTAATAATATATATATTTAATAATATACTAAATAGGTGGGACCCCGTTATGTGAATAATAATGAAAGGCATTTTTTTATTATTCTCGTGGCTACCTTGCAAGATTTCTTGATAGTTTGAAATGCGAAACCACTTTCTAGATGAATGATGGGGTTTCATGGCAATTTAATTTTAAAAAGGAAGGGGAAAACTGTTGTTTTAATGCTCAACATCTTGGTTTATTCTTGCTACACATATAATTTGACTTGTTGATATAAACTCCAAGCATGGGATATATATATATATANCATGGACATTTTTTTAAAAGTTTTATAAGGTGGAAATCTTTCCCTAACAAAGAATGTGGGACATAAGATGTATTTGGTGTTGAGTGTTAAACCGTGCATATAAAACTTATGGTTAATGGAAGGTGGCAAGTTCAATTTTTTTGAAATGTTATGTGGCACATTTAGTGGACTATGCATTGGATGTATTGGGTGTGCTCATACTTGGTTGTAGTTGATGGAGTTAATATGAGAAACAATGTGCAATTACTACACGTCGCTCTAATCCTACCTTGACGTCTCCACCCTCACTTGGTTCACATTTGTGTTGGTTGATTTGGTTGGTGCTACCTCCGTTTTTCTTGACCTTGGAAATAATAGTTGTGCTTATTGGTTTTATGGAATTCTACATACAAGTATGATGGCTCTCGCCTCTCCATTCATGAAATATAGCTCTGCTTAGAATAAAATCATAAGGTTGGCTCTTAGATTTGTTTATAGACTGTGTTTGCTTCCAAAGTTTAAATGAATGTATGTGGGTATTGATTGTGCAAATTGCTTTTAAGTGGAGGTTCCTCCCTATTGCCATTTAAATATTTCAAGTGCGAATAGTGTTCAAAACTCCTTTCAGTTTGGATTTTGTGATTGCATTATGTCCATAATGAATACTACCTCTGTGCTATGATTGTTGGCAAACTTTATGGAAAGGTTTTTGGGTTTCACTCATCTCTGGTCATTAAAATTCAAGGGTTTTGTTTTCTCTGTGAAATAAAAGAGAAGTTGTTTTTCTTAACAATCTTTGGAATTCTCATATCTCCTTCAAATTACCTTTCAATTGGTTGTGAATATATGCATATATTTACTTTGCAACCACCATGAGAGGTCTTTGGAAATTCTATGTTATAAGAGATGGTTAAATGTTTGTTTACAAACCCTTTGTGAAGGTTTCACTTTTGCATTTTCCCAGACCTCGGTTCTTCTATTAATGTGTGGTAATTACAAGATTCAAACTCTGGTCTTGATGTATGTTATAAGTGACTAACTCGACAGTGGGAATATTGGTAATTTGTGTTAAGTCATGTCTCGCTTGTAATTTCACATGGGTTTTTATCGATTTTGAAGTTGTATGGTGTTAAAATAAATAGCACCAGGTTCACATGGGTTTCAAATCCAGTCCGTTTACACAAAAATTATTTAAGGTTGTGATACCGGCATTGTTGAAGGATTTTTGGCTTATGTTGTGTTCTAGCCCCCCCCATTGCGTGCTTGATGTAGTTTTGTTTTAATTGTTGGAATGACTTTGCTAACAATATTTTATAAAAACTCTGTTGATTAAAAGAAAAGGAAGTGGAAATTAAAATTGTACAGTTGATAGTCCCAAAACTTTCCTGGGGTTTTATATTGGGTTTTAATCATGAAACAGATAAATTTTTTGCAAATTGTTTTATTGTCGGTGATGGCATTTTTTGGATATTATTGTATATAATAGAACATTAGTCATCTTTTTTCCCTTTCATTATACCATTTTCTGATCCTCGCCTTCCCAAATACATTTAAAGCATTCCTTTTTCTATTATTATGAAATTTAAATTCATTTTGGAAAGAGAAAGGATTAATAACAAAAGAGAAAAGACTAAGCTGATGATTGGTGTTTGAAAGTTGGATATATATACAGTTTATGTTACTTCTGCATTTGCTTGAACAATATTCATTGGTCGTTTCCCATCCATGCTACCATTTTTCACACATTATAAGCTCCACATCTTCCCAATATCCCTACCACTCCCTGTTCAAATGGCAATTGATTGTTGAGTTTTAAGATGTTAAAGAATGGATTGCATGTTCTTTTGTGGTGAATAATAGAGCCAACCTTTTGATTATATTGAGGTAGAGTATAGATGCATGGATTTTTAAGAGTTGTTCATAAAATGTTTGGAATATTGCCTAAGGATGAGTTTCTTTACCAGAGACAGTATTGGAAGAGGTGCTAATAGAGGCAAAGGAAATTGGCAGAGGGGCCATAGAAGGCCATGATTTTCTATACGTTTTGATGTTGATCCACAAGAATTAAATTGACTCTTTCAAGATGGGTTGTTCAACCTAGTTGGCCATGGGATCCTCCAATCCCAACCTAAGAGACCTCCCTTCCATCAACATCAAAAAATTTCTAGTATCCGTGTTCCCCCTCATGTGTCTATGCAACCAGAACCACCTGCCAATGATGGTTGGAAAGAGAATGTACAACATCCTTATGCTCATCACCATGGTTGGCCTACTTTGTCTCTGCCATTACCCCCTCCTCCACCGCCAAAAAATCCAAATCCCCAAGTTGATCATGTTATATCACCCGTGTAGTCTTCTCATTGAAGTAAGAGGATAAAAAATGATATTCCCAATCCTGAGCAAGATAAAGGAAAAGGAGTGGCCACTCCCTCCAAGTCATCCAAAGAGTCCTTTGAATCAATGTCTTCACGTATTCATCTCAAGAATGATTGTTCTCATGTTATCAGTGCAGTCCAACCTCAATGTTCCAATCAACCTAAGGCTACAACAAAAAGATTAAAAGAGGAAAACACTGAAAGTAGGTCAAATTCCTCTCACAGTAAATACGGTTTTTAATGATGATTAATGTTATTTTATATTTTGAGAACAATCTTTTTACTTTGACAATGTTTTGGATAGAAAGCATATATTTAAGCAATTTTTTGGACAACATGGATATAATGCTATTTTTGGATATTGTCATGTTATATTTTGTTGATATTAAAATATTTGATCATAAATATGAGAATGGGAGTTACAAGGAGAATCTTTGAATCAAATGATTGGGGTTTTATATTTCATATTTGATGATTATTAAAATAAATAAATGGGAGTCACAAGGGGTCCCACCTATTTAGTTATTATTTAATTAGTCCCTTATTTATATATACTATTATTATTTGTCTCAACTAATTAGTTAAGCTAATTAGGCTTAACTAAATAAAGGTAGTTGAACTACCATAACTTGTTGAGAAGGAATAAAACATCAATCAAATAAATAGATAAGGGAGAAGAGAACAGAAGGAGAACTTCAACCACAATGTTTTCTCTATACTAGTGAGATACTTTCATCTTTCATTCATTATGAGTTTACTAGAAGGCTTAACCATCTCGATGACAGTAGGGTCTTATTGAAGGAAACAAGACTCAAAACTGAACTATATATTTCAACAACTTGTTTTAAAGGTGTATGATTTATCTTTGGTAGTCTCTGTGTTCTTGTTTGTTTATAAATTAAATTTTATGACTGATAAATAATATTTTGTAGAGTCAAGTGACAACATTTTGTGGCAAGTTGATCCAGATCTTTAGCTTCAGTTTTTTTTTGTTGTCAGAGTCTTTTTGTATGGTTCCCATTGGAGGATTCTAAATATGACTTTGGTCCCTACCCTCGCAGGGGTTTGTAAAGAGAATTCAACCTTGTATCTCAAAATGACATCAATACAAAAATCAATCTTCTGATTTCGGTCTCACATATGTATTTTGACGATATGGTTCATTTTTTTTCTTTTATCTCCATGTACACACTCATGTAATTTATGTACACCTATGTAATTTCAGTTTAAGTTTATTTTATTTTTTTGCATAGTTACATATAAAAAAACCTAGCCTTGGTCCCTTGTACTTAATACATGCATATTAAGTGATTTTTTTGTTTGTTTTAAGGCTATAAATCCCGGGTGACATTCCCCACTATCTTGCCTTAGCCCGACAAGATCTAAAAATGTTTGAGTAAGGTTCTCCGTACCTTTTCCTCAATAGTATCCAAACTCTCAAGGCATATGAAATCGCTAATAACTCCAGATCATGCGTTGTGTAGTTCTCTTCATGTCTTCTTAACTTTCTAGAAATATAAGCGATCACTCACCTGTATTGCATCAAAACTCCACCTAAACCTTCCTTGGATGCATCCATGCATACCAATAATTATTTGTGTCAGGGACTTTCAATGTCAGTGCAGTCGTTAACAACTCTTTAATCTTTTGAAATTCTTCCATGCATTTCTCTGACCATACAATTTTTTTTTTTTTTTTCCTTTTGCAGTTCCGTGATTGGATTTGTTATCTTCGAAAAACCTTCGATGAATTGTCGGTAATATCCTGCTAAAACCATAAAGCTACGTACTTATTGTATGTTTGTTGGAGCTGGCCATTCCATAATAGCTTCTACCTTCACGAAATCCACAACGATACCTTCTCCAGATATGATTTTTCCAAAGTAATGAATCTTTGATTGGTAAAAAGAACATTTAGATAGCTTCCCATACAATGTGTTTTCTCTTAGACACTGTAGAACCAATATCAAGTGTTCATCATGCTCGTCCTTCATCTGTGAATAAATCAGTATGTCATCAATAAATACTTGAAGAAACATGTCCAAGTATTCATGAAATACCCCATTCATCAAACTCATAAATACGCATGGGGCATTCGTCAATCCAAATGGTAAAACAATGAAATCATAGTGTCTGAATCTCGTCTTAAATGCAGTCTTAGGGATATCTTCCTCTTTGATCCATACCTGGTGATATCCTGATCTCAAGTCGATTTTAGAAAACGCAGTTGCTCCCTTCATTTGATCAAATAAATCGTCAATCCTTGGCAACATATATTGGTTCTTAATCATAGCCTTGTTTAAATGACGGTATTCAATTAAAATATTCCAAGATTCATCCTTATTTCTAACAAAAATCACTGGTGCACCCCATGGTGACACACTTGGACGTATAAATCCCAAGTCTAACAATTCTTTCAGTTACATTTTCAACTCATGCAATTCATGCATTGGCATCCGATATGGTGTTCTTGCAATCGGTTTTGTTCCAAGTTTCAAATCTATGATAAACTCAAGTTCTCTTTTTGGTGGCAAACCTGGTAGTTCCTCCGAAAACACGTTTGCAAAAGATGATACTACCATAAGGTTTTCTAATCCTTCTACCTCACCCTTTTCATTAAGTGATAGGATGGCATATAACTTACATCCCTTGTGCATAATTTTCTGTAATTGTAGGGAAGAAATAAATCTCGGTGAAACCCCGTGGTTTCTTCCTACACTCACCCTACTCTGTCCCAAATCATCTGTCAAACTTAACCATTTTGTCTTGCAGTTGAGTATCACATCATGCAATTCCAACCATTCCATGCCAATCACTATGTCATAATATCCTAAGATCGTGACATAAATGTTGGCCTTTGTTACAAAATCACCCAAGTTAATGCTACAATCCATAACCTTTCCTCCAACTTTATGTTTGGATCCCAATGCCATTTCTATGTATCTGAATGTGTCCTGCTCGACTACATTTACCTTAATTCTCTTTAGCGTTTCACTAGAAATAAAGCTCTTTGTAGCTCTTGGATATATTAAAATACTAAAATTTTGATCGGATATCATACTTGACGTCTCGAGCACGGTGGAATAGTGCTCGACCTAGTGGTTATTCACCACTGAATGTATCATGTGGGCCTTGCCCAAATATCCAATTGTAGAAGTCCTGATGATTCGACTGCTCTGGCCTTCTCAATCGGACAATATCACTGGTAATGTGGCTCTCCACATGTCCAACATCCTTTCTTCGGTCCAGTGCTCTTGGTCCCTGAAGTAGAAGCTACTGGCCTAACAGCCTGTGATCTTGGACTGCTTTACTGAACATGCCTAAACTGTTTCTACTACTGCGAACGGGGTTGATGATGTTGCTTCTACTGTGGTGCTTTGTAAGGAGTCCTCTGCTGAGGAGTCTGTCGTCTCGATGTCGAGAACATAGGTCCTTTGGGCGTATCTCGATTCCCAGAAGTCTGTTTGGCTAGTATATGATGTTGTTGCGCTCTCGGTGTCGCCAATCCTATCTGTTTGGAAGGGTTCATGCCCTGACCCCCACTGTTCAACTCTTCCTCAGCTATGAGGGCCTTCTGAACTACATTGTGTAACATCTGGGGCATCATGATCCTCACCTTTGAACGAATATTGAAGTTAAGGCCAAACACAAACTTGTTGACCTTTAAATTCTTCATGTTCAGATGTGAAGCATATCTAAGTAGCTCCATGAACTTGGCCTCATGCTCTGGTATCATATAACTACCATGTCGTAAGGCATTGAACTCATTTATCTAGTGCTCAATGAATTCATTGGACAAGTACCTCTCCCGGAATTGTTCCTCGAACAATTCCCATGAGAAGTCTTCAACGACCATGTTTAGCTGAGGTAGGAGTGTCTTTCACCAAAGTAGATAACTCCTTTTCAGCTGAAATACCACCATGCATACTTTCGTGTTGGAGGTGTAATCATGAAGTGTGAAGCACATCACCATGTTATCCAACCATGCCTCGGTGACTAAGCCGTCCGTGGCACCCCAGAACTTAGGAAATTTCACCTTCTCGAGTTCTATGTGTATGCTACTACTACTCGTTGGATTGCATTGTGAACCCTCATTGGGCACATAAATTCTTCCCTCATCCCAATCAAGGCGACTGATCAATATCTTTGACATCCTCTGAAAGGATCTCATTGTACTTACCACATCTCCCACAACAACCTGCTCCTGATTAGTGGTATGTTCATCTCCCTGAGGGTTTGATCCCTCTGGCGTGGATACAACTGGAGGAGGCATACCTCTTCCTCCCGCACCACGTCTACTTCCCCTATGTCCTCTAACCATAATTACCTGCATGGACAATTTCAAAATTTATTAGTAATACATCTTTAATCATTTATTTAACACAGTGGAAGGTGTAATGAATTTCTTGTCACAGGCTGAACCAACTTTGATACCATATGTAACAACCTCATCTAGACAAGAAGAAGGAAGAAACTAAAATACCTTAAGTATGTTAATCAAGGGTTATATATATATATAATTTATTTATAAGTCAATACGACACTTCCATCACGAAATGTAACCATAATATGACGGAGAGGTCAAAACAATTTATATATAATATTAATAATTCACCTAGTGCACATCACTTGGATTTTATCCCACCGGGAAACAATGTATTATTACAACCCTCAACAACTTATATGACTTTTTAACAATCGAAATCATAGGTCATAATTTTTAAAGATAGAGTCTAACATAATATATCTATCCCGTAAAACTCATCCTTAAAGATTAATTAAATCTAATTTACTCAACCAAATAATTTAAAGTACAATTTTAATCGTATAACATCCTATTCCTTATTGTTAGAATTTTCTCCATTCCAAGGAACAATAAAAAGCAAGGTTAATAATAATATTTTGTTAACATAAAAATAAAAGTAATAATAAAAATCTATTCTTGTTCTACATCAAAGTACTTACTCAAGTCCAAATTCGCAACCAAATCAAGATACACTATCGACACATTTTATTTATGGGTATGCCCGTAAGTATTACTATCATTAATTACACAATAATAATTTCAAGGACAATATCTAAACAAGTGGACAATAGATGGGACAAGCCTTGAACACATTTCTGTTTAGGGATTAATAATAATAATATTCATTTATCCTGGATGCTCATATTGGCCCGTTGTGACAAGGCTGGAAGGGTAGACGACCCCTGGGATAGAGGTTCACTTCGGTGGAACTCGGGACGTCTCGGCCCCTGCTGAGTCACAAGTTATTGGTATATCTGGCTTGCGGGCTGTTGGATATACTCTTGGGAGGTTGTTGTTCCCATGGTTAAAAAATAATACTAATAATATTCATTTATCAAGGTCCAATATAATTCATAATTTAATAATTAAATAAAAATTTGACCATAACTTTTATTATCCATCATTATTTAAAAGTGGAAAGTTATAATGTCTATTAATCATCATGTCAAGCCATTAAATTTCGTATCAATAATAATTATAATTTTTTTCTTTCTTTCTAAAACAAGTGCAATTAGCTTGACCTAACTACTATGTGATACCAATAATTTATAACAGGATCAACATATGATATAAATATAATCTAAGTTTCAACTCTTGAAAGCTTTCTCCCATATCCCAACAATTAATACTCTAAAATTGAAATCCTTTGGAGTATTTCTAAGTTTCAACTCTTGAAAGCTTTCTCCCATATCCCAACAATTAATACTCTAAAATAGAAATCCTTTAGAGTCAGAGAGGAACGTGTCAGGAGGGTAAACCAGAATAATTCACAGACTCAAGGGAGAACTTCAAGGTTTCTGAATACCTTGGAGGAAAGTTTGCGCACGAGGAAGTGTAGCACAAAGTTACTGAGTACTTTGTAAGACTCTGCCATGAGGGAATTGAATGGGTGCAAGCATGCACAGAACCAACATGTTCTGGGATGTTGGGAATTTGAGGAGAACCCAGAGTTGTTGTGAGGGAAGAAAGGCCCTTCAAGTGTGCATTGAGAGGAGGTAAGGATTTCCTTGGTAAACCTGAGAGATTTCAGGAACCAACATGAAGACATGTTCAAGGAGTGCATCAGGCCAACACTTAGATAAGTGTTGTGGGGAATTTGTCTGAAAGCTTAACCGAGCACAAGGAGGGCACCAAAGACAAGTAAGTTTGTCTTACAAGTTCAGGAGGAAGAGAATCGAGTTTCCAAGAGGGCACGAGAAATTCCTTGGAAGGACACAGAAGGGCCAAGAACCTTCAAGGTTTGAGCCGAGCACAAGCTCAGAATAATTAGCGTAGTCGCACACAGATTTTTTGCAATGGGTGAAAGAGACCGAGAACAATCCAAGTCTCAAACAGAAAAAGGTTAAGTGTGAACATGAGTAAGGACTTGCCAGAGTCCCGAAGTCCCAAATCCAAATGGGAACGTCCATTGTCATGGAGAAGACCGGTGGCTAAAGAACGAAAGATCCAGGAGAGAGAGTTCCGAAAGATTTTCATAGAGAAAAAGGGAGATCTTCGCGAAGTCGTGAAGAACCGAGTTAATATGGACAGTCAGAGCCAGAAGGACACGTGGAAGATATCAACATATTTTAGAGAAGTGGTGCTTCGGAAGGGAAGAGGAGAGAAATGCGGAAGACTCCTGAAGGCTAGAGTCCGAAGTCGATCACAACTGTTGACTGTGGAAGTGACAAGGACCATTGATCCTCGCACCCATTTGTGTTCGCCGATTTAGAGCTTGGGGAATTAGGAGTTGATGGCGGTTGAAAAGGCCGAAGCCGAAGTCCGAAGCGCTTTTCAGAGTTTAGCCCCGGGATACAGCCAAAGGTCATATGGGAGAAGGGGCCTAGCATAGAGAGCTAGTGCCTGTCGTTAACTTTCTTCAAAGGGTCCAAGAAAGAGTCTGCGATTTGGATGAAACCTGCACTTTGGGGAAAGAGGGACTTGTGAAAATCTAGTCGGGTTTTGGCAGAGAACCGAAGATTCGATTCGACTCAAGTGACTGAACGATAGTAGACCAGGAGGTCGAGTAGCCCCCGAGGAGAGAAGCGAAGGAGAGAGGGGGGGGTCTGCGCCAGAGTGGTATCAAAGCACATAATTGATTTTTGTAGGCAAGGGAGACAGAGTGTGATGTTATGTAGAAACTGTTGCAAGGTGTGCAACAGATGGTAGAAAAATAGGTGGGTTGAAGGTGAAGCAATATGGATACTGAAGGCCATAAGCATAGTCGAAGAGAAGACTACTCGCATAAGAGAAAAGAGGAAATGGACAAGGAGCTCAGTGAAATCCAAGCAGATATGGAGAATCTAGCATTGAATATGCAACATGAGGGAAAGGTACGCTAGAGATACAAGTGGCCTTTGAAAAGAAAAGTTGAATGGCCTGTTTGGAAGTTGTTGGCCCGAAGGAAGCAACATGTGTTAAAAAGGTGGCGAGGCATGTTTAGAAACTCAGTGATGAGGGAAATAGATTTGGTAGAGGTCTTGTAGAATGCCAGGTAGGCAATGAGAAGGGATTAGTTGATCTCGTAAACTGCTAGGAGGGTAGAGGAGACATCCCAATTTTTCAGGTGGGCAAGGGAGAAGAGATGAACTCAGATGAGAGTTTATATTTGCAAGGGGTGTTGACAGATGGAGAGAAGGCGGAATAAAGGCCTCACCAATATGAAGATTCATGTGGAGCTGCAAGTCGTGTGAATGAAGACGATGAGAAGTTAAATACTTCCACCACCGAGGAGAAGGATCAGAGGATCTTTTTGATCATTGGGGGAATCGAAATATTCCTGCCAAGCAGTCGATGAGAGGCTAACATATTTTTTGCAAAGTTAGCAACAAAAGGACAACAAGTTAAGATTGTCATGGATCACCTAGTTGGGTTTCTCACTCAGTGGGAGATGGAGTTGAAGATGCTAGAGGATTGGTTGGATAGTCCAGAACCAGAAGGTGGCTACCAGGAGATAGCCATGCCAGGGGAGACGTGCCAACATGAGGAGAAATTGGAGGAGGCTGGAATGGAACCAGTGCAAGAGTAACTGGCATGAGTTGGTATGTCAGAGGAGATGGATGATAATAAACTCAGTCAGGAGCCTGCGGAGTTGGAGTTTGCAACAGAGTGGTCAGTCAACATCATGGGATATGAAAGTAGCATGGGAGATCAGGATGATATTCCCTTAGATCAGTAGGAGGAGTTGCAGCCGAATAGATTGCATGAGGAAAACCATCCAACAGATTAGCTGGAAGAGGTGATACAAGAGATAAGGGAGATGATGTTGAGGTCGACGAAGGAGGCTGTTAGAAGAGAGAAGTTGAGCAGAGGAAAACCTGCATGAGCAGCAGGGAAGTAGCAGCAGCATAAGCAACAAAGAAAAGGAGCGGGAGGACAACTCGAGGAGAAAGTTTGGGATCCAGGAGGATTTCAACAGATTCGGGAAGCTCATGAGAAGGAGCTCATGAATGTTTTGAAGTAGTGGAGTATGATGCAGGAGCATCACTCCACCTCAACACGTGCCAACTATCTATCTCGTTGGTGCGCATTCAAAGGAGGAGAGAGACGCCATCACTCTCATTTTTCCTTTGAAAGTTAAATGTAATTAAGGAAATTAATTTTGTCAGGATGGAAGATCCAAGTCATGCTTTCACACAGGTTGTAGATGAGGTTTCCTTAAGTGGCTGATGGTAGGAAGGATCTAGACCCTATTCGGGCTAGATTTCCACTCATTGTAATCTGCCTCATTAGTTAGGCATTTTAAATGGTGATTAGACACCACTAGTGTAGATTGGAGGGAATCTCATCGAGATCCTATTGTATAAATCTTTGTATTGTTGCCCAGTAGAAGAGGTTGGTTGGCACTCAGGTTTATTGTGTCGATAGGAGAGTTTAGATTCGAGACTCAGTTGCAGTCCAGACTCACACACTATAATTAACATTCATATTAATACAAAAGAATAATTTTTTCCTGCACATGATTATGTGTATGTTACTATGTATTTAATGAATGTTATATGTATTTTTGAATGCTTGTTGTAGATGTATGTTAGATTTCATCTGTAGGGAGAAATATAGAATTCTCTATCTGTGAGTTTGTTGAATTAGTTTTGGTTCTTTAGGCTAAGTGCAAGGAGTGCACAACAGAGTGTTGAAACTTTGTGAGCCAACGCAAGGAGTGTGTATATGAACTCGTTTGAGTGAGAGAGGAATGTGCCAGGAGGGCACACCAGAATAATTCACAGACTCAAGGGAGAACTTCAAGGTTGTTGAATACCTTGGAGGAAAGTCTATGTAGGAGGAAACGTAGCACATAATTACTGAGTACTCTATAAGACTCTACCAGGAGGGCATTGAGTGGGTGCAAGCGCGCACATAACCAACACGTTATGGGATGTTGGGAATTTGAGGAGAACCCAGAGTTTTTGAACACTCTGAGGGAAGAAAGTCTATGCAAGTGTGAATTGAGAGGAGGTAAGGGCTGCCTTGGTAAACCTAAGAGATTTCAAGAACCAACAGAAAGACCTATTCAGGGAGTGCATCAGGTCAACACTTATATAAGTGTTGTGGGGAAGTTGTCTGAAGGCTTAACCAAGCACAAGGAGGGCGCTAGAGACAAGTAAGTTTGACTTACAAGTTCAAGAGGAAGAGCATCAAGTTTCCAGGAGGGCACCAGAAATTCCTTGGAAGGACGTAGAAGGGTCGAGAACCTTCAGGGTTTGAGCCGAGCACAAGCTTGAAAGAATTAGCATAGTCGCGCACAAAGTTTCTGCAAGGGGTGTAAGAGACTGAGAACAGTCCAAGTCTCAAATAGAAAAGTGTTAAGTGTGCACAGGAGTAAGGACTTGCCGGAGTCATGAAGTCCCAAATCCAAATGGGAACATCCATTGCCAGGGAGAAGATCGGTGGCTAAAGAATGGAAGATCTGGGAGATAGAGTTCCGAAAGATTTTCATAGAGAAAAAGGGAGATCTTTGCGAAGTCGCGAAGAACCGAGTTAATATGGACCGTCAGAGCCAGAAGGACACGTGGCAGAGATCCACATATTTCAGAGAAGTGGTGCTTTGGAAGGGAAGAGGAGAGCAATGTGGAAGACTCCTGAAGGCTAGAGTCCAAAGCCGATCACAATTGTTGACTGTGGAAGTGACAGGGATCGTTGATCCTCACACCCATTTGTGTTCGCCGATTTAGAGCTTGGGGAATTAGGAGTTGATGGTGGTTGAAAAGGCCGAAGCCAAAGTATGAAGCGTTTTTCAGAGTTTAGCCCTGGGATACAGCCAAAGGTCACATGGGAGAAGGGGCCTAACATAGAGAGCTAGCGCCTATCATTAACTTTCTTCAAAGGGTCCTAGAAATAGTCTGCGATTTGGATGAAACCTGCACTT
>SNQJ01S0009440.1:44902-55662 GCA_010110895.2 Picea sitchensis | reverse complement strand
AAAAAAAAAAACAGATAAATAAAAGTTTCCAACACTCAAAGATATACTCGGTTCATGTAGAAACTATTTCATCAAGCCTGTCATTCATCAGACATTTAAGATAATAATAATATCCACATACTAGTATAAGTGTTAACATTCAACCATGATATTATATAGGAATTTGTTTATTTGCCAATATTTTACCATGAGGTTCTTCAAGAGATTCATAGTTTTGTATTTCATTCACAATGATACATATGGAATATAAATTATACATGATTTGCAACAAATGATATTTCTATCACATGAGAAAATTTAACATAAAATACCATAACCAAGGAAGTGTCGAATTTCTTGATGGCGATCTTTGATTGGAATTGGATGCTTACACGACTCCCTCCTTTTTCTTGCCCAACCCAAGACTTCACCGGTACCTCCCAGCCAACACTAGGGGTACTCTTCTTCCCCCTTAGCCCATCGAGCCGCAAAGGGGCCACACACAAGAAACCAGTAGAAAAATCTCCCAATCTTGCCTTGCAAGGAAAAACTTCCACTCTTTTCACAAGCTTGGAGTCCCAAATCTCACAAGTAAAAAACAATCCAACAAATTTTTGGCAGCATAACAATACTATGAAAAGTGAGTTCCTTTTCCCCTCTTCTCCACTTCCTTTATAGAAAAATCCCCATTGACACATGTTCTCATGTACAAATAATTAACTTTTTAATTAATTTAATTATGATTATTCACCCACACACTTGTCACACTCTCCCCAAGTTGCACAAGTAATTACCCTTTTTATTTTATTTAAAAAACCATTTTCCTTCATATTCCCCAATGTGTTCCTATTTTTTCTCTTAGATGTCTCTTAGTTCCCCAAATTCCCATTTAATGAGTGTCCCCTAACTAGATCTTAGTTTGAGTTGGTTTATGAGTCTTATTTTAGTTAGACTTAGTGGTAGATTGACTCAAGATACCATTCTATGTCTACATTTATTCTCACATGTTTTAATTTCTTCTATTTTAAAAATCCCTTTTATTATTTTTATGCACACATGTGCATTTTACCCAACCTTTAGTTTCTTATTTCCCTTTTTCCTAAAGTTTGATTTTATTTCAATTCTTTTTAATTTATTTAGTATTTTTATTTAGTCCCTTATTTAAACTTATACTTAGATTCTCATTAGGCTTCTAAGTTTATAATTTACTAACTAATTAATACTCTGTTCTAACAAGATCTAAATATTTCATTGTATTTTCTAGGTCCTCTAGATTTTAATTGACTCGTAATTTAATTTTGTGATGCTCCCTTCAAGACACACATCCGTTCTCCAAGGGTTCCACTCGCCTTTCACTGGTTTTTGAATTTTGTCCAACCCTTGGAGTCAACACTCCATTCAGTCAACCTTGTGAGAGACTAAGGGATTCTAAGGAATAACGATTCTTCCTTATTACGCACCCCTTAGATTTCCTCGTGAGCAACTGTCTCAGTCTTCTCTCATGTCATTGTGTACCTCTCAAACTAGGTAATCGTTAACCTATAGTTTAGGTCACAACGAGAGTGATAGTAGGATGTGATAGGGACGTTGCCACAACTCTCCCTCAAATGTTTGGTTTCTATGCATGACCCCTTTACTCCTTATGTGAGTCAGATTAGGAAGCATCGTCAAACCTGCATCCACTGAAAAAAATAGTGTCAATAATCCATATACATAAATCATACTGTAATCAATCACATATCACATATGTGTAAAATTAAATATGCAAACAAAATTCAATCCACTCCCTGACTCAATCCGGAGTCCAAGGAAGTCCATTGATGCCATCAACATACATAACTTGTCATGTGTCCTGCACACTCAGGAGAACTCGTCAATAATGTTTGTCAATACACATACATCTTAAAGTAACAATAAATCACAATACATAATCATCATAATATATAACTCATATTCGAAACAAAATCATAATGTACCATAACTGGATCACTTGCATGCAAGTGTCCTCAAAGAATAAGTCAATATAAGTGTGCTCTTTAGAACAGGATGTTACACAAAATGTTGGATTACTGAGGGAAGGTGAATTAGTAATAGTGGTTTTTAATCCATTTTAACCACAATATATAAGTGTTGTTAACTTTATGATCAATTTACCAATATCATTCAACAAGTGAAGAATAAATAAATCATGAACAATGAGCAATCATACACATACACAATACACCAATATTTTTACGTGGAAACCCAATGTAGGAGAAAACCACATAATCATTTTTCTTATATGTATATAAGAAGTACATTCATTCGAAGCACCAAATTCCTTTATGTTCCAGCTGCAACTGGAAAGTGGCTCCAACCCCCTATATTCTCAGGCTACAACTCGAGGGAAGCTTTGAATCCCCAATTTTCTGGCTCCAACCAGAAGGAAGCTACGACTCCCTATGTTCTCTGGATACAACCACTTGTCCTTGCCCCATCCAATATCCATGAAGTATAAATGAAAAATGTAGACAACCTGTCACTGTCACTGTGCAACCTTTATCACTTTCACAAATTTCACTGAAAACTTTTCACAACCTATACCAATAATCTTCAAAACTTTCTTGTAGATCTATGACCTGTCTATTCTACAACACACAGATTCTTGTGCCTTTCCCTACTACAAATTGTGGATGACTGCACCTCTGTTTGCTGCAACTCATGGGCTAGATCAAGGTTCTACTAGCATCACTAATGTTGTCTCTGTCACTCTGTCTATTTCATTTTCCCAGTCTCGGTCATTGTCTGACCTCTCTATATCTGCTCACAAATTGACTGATCTAATAGAAAAGAATACCCATCCAATNGGGCTAGATCAAGGTTCTACTAGCATCACTAATGTTGTCTCTGTCACTCTGTCTATTTCATTTTCCCAGTCTCGGTCATTGTCTGACCTCTCTATATCTGCTCACAAATTGACTGATCTAATAGAAAAGAATACCCATCCAATATCCAAGTAGATCTAACACAACCATGTACTAGGTTCATACATATGCCTCACTGATCTTGTGTGATATAAGAAACCCTTATGTTAACCATACATCAAACTGCTATTGTTATGTAATCACAACCTATATTGATAGCTATAGGTTTCAACCATAAACCCTCAAGCACGCTACAAGTTATATCTTAAAAATATTCCCAATGAAGTATACCCACAACAACCAACCAATACAATAGAAATGTATCTATGTAGATCTATCTTTTACAGAATATATCATTCAACCAATAGTTCCTTACGGGAAAAAGATCCATCTCTCATGGGCATACCCCAATCATTCACCGAAGACCTACTTAAAACAAGCATATAACATACCTTTTGTTACTGTAGATAGATTTGTTATACCTTCTCACGGTTATACCTTTTTGTAGCCTCTTCTCAGCTCTGCAACTTGTCATTGATGATATATATGATATTCCTTCTCAACTTTGGCAATATATTTGTGCTTTGTCTTCAGTAAACTCGTGGGTATCCATGCTTTGTCCCACTGTGGCCCGCAGATGTCCATGTCCTTCTAGTACTGCAACCTACGAATGTATTTAGTAAAAACTCTAGTTCAATACCCACAGTCTCGACCCTTCGACTCTTGCAACTTCTCTTGCCACTGCTTCAGAATCACTGCTATATATTTTTCAATGATGCATGCCCATAAAATTTCACAAAATATATATTCAATGTGCTCAATTGTGCTAATGGGAGACCCTTGCTCTCTTATTTATACTCTCCAAATAGCTTCCTTTAAGGGTTATCTTCTAACTGTTTTACCCAATTTATTTCTTTTAGGGATAACCCACTTTTAACTACTTTACCCATTTGCAACCACTTTACCATAAATAACAGACTTAGAACTTCTTGTTGCAACTAATTTGTTTTTAATTATTTTCTTATTACAACAACTTTACCCATGATTAACTCCTAGTTACAACCACTTTGACTAGTAAACTTATTCTAGGAGCTTCTAGAATCATTGAATTCTTTGACCTTCTAGGGGCTTCTATATAACTCATGAGGGTTCTCCAACTTCAGTAAGCCATATCTCCTCAATCGTGAGGAACTACGTGAAGTACCACATATCACCATAAATGACACGACATTTACTATCCATATATGATAGTATTTCTTGCAAATGCACTGATATTCATTAAATTATTCCTCAGACAAACATGGGTTCCTTATCCACACTTTTGGGATACCATAATTTTCTACCATAATTGATTCAAAGGTTGACATCAATGACAACCAACCCAATTAATCAACAATACCCCCCTTTGGAATTGATGGAAACAATCTAATGCAACACTGAATTCGTGACTCTCATTCTCCCCCTGTGACCATCACTCCCCCTAGAATCATGCCTCTATGCTTTTTTTCCATGCATATGATTAATCTCTCCCACTTTGACATTAATGGCAAAGGGTAAATTCCTTTCGAGGCTGCTCCCCCTGATTGAAATATCCTTGGGGATGCTCCCTCTTACTGAAATTTCCTCTTTGGGGCTGCTCCCCCTAACTGAATTGTCCTCTTCATGGTGCTTCCTTGTGTAATTCTATTACATATAAGAAAATCATTCAAAATTCATTGTGGGGTAGAAACTACTTCGAGTTTCTAGCGAAGATACTCAAAAGATTCCCTTGGAAGTAGATTTGTAAAGATATATGCAATTTGTTCTTTGGTCCCAACATACTAAACTCTAATTTTCTTCTCTATAACCTATTCCCATAGAAAATGAAACTTGATCAGAATATTCTTCGTCTTGGAGTGCATCACTGAATTCTTTGAGATACTCATGGCACTTGTTTTATCACAAAATATCGGAATGGGATCATCATACTCAACCTGTATATATTTCAATGTTTTTTTCATCTATAGGATCTGTGTACAACATGATACTACTGCAATATACTCTGCTTCGGCCATAGAAAATGATACTGATGACTGTTTCTTGCTTATCCAAGATACCAAACACTCACCCAAGTAGAAATCTGCTCCACTTGTACTTCTTCGATCATCAATGTAGCTTTCCCAAGATGCATCTATGTAGGAAATAAGTGATAGATCATTCTCTTTTGTATACCATAATCCAAACTATTATGTACCCTTGAGATATTTGAATATCCTATTTACTTCCAAAACATGTGATTCCTTTGGTGCTACTTGAAATCGTGCCACCTGTCCAAATGCCTGCATCACATCTGGTCTGGAAGTTGTCACATAAAGTAAGCTGCTAATCATTGACTTGTACTACCTCTGATCTGTATCTTTTTGAATCATCATATTTACTTAACTTGCAATTGGTTTTCATAGGAGTACTGACTAATTTTCAATCTTCCATTCCAAACCTTTTTATCATTTCTATGATATACTTGGTCTGAGAGATAAAAATTCCTTGGTTTTTTGACATATCTGAAGACCCAAAACTAAATATAATTCTCCAAGTAATGAAATTTTTAACTCATTATGCATATCCTTTGCAAATTTCTGGCTCATCCTATCATCATCACTTCCAAATATAATATCATCAACATAAAATTCAATTAACAAAATACTATCTTGATTTACCTTTATGTAGAGGTTGTTATCTGCATTCCCTTTCTTGAACCCTTGCTGATGTAAGCATCTGTCCAGTTTGGAATACCATGCACTGGGGGCCTGTTTGAGACCATACAAGGCCTTCTTCAACATGAAAACATAATTTTTATTCTCTGACAATTGAAATCCTATTGGTTTCTCAATGTAGACTTCTTCCTCTAGATCACCATTTAGGACAGATGATTTCATGTCCATATGATACACTTTAATATTCTTGGAGCATGCATACGCTATGATCAATATGATTGCTTCCATTTTGGAAACTGAGGAAAACGTCTCTTCAAAGTCTATACCTTCAACCTGAGCATATCCTTTACATACTGATATTGCTTTGTTCCTGGTAACCTTCCTATCTTCGTTCAATTTGTTTTTGAAGACCCACTTTGTACCGATCACATTCATGTTCCTTGGCCTTGGAACCAGTTCCCAAATGTCATTCTTCTATATCTGATCTAACTCTTCATCCATGGCTTTGATCCAGAATGCATCCTTGTTGGCTTCTTAAAAAAATCTTGGCTCAATTGTAGATAGTAGTGCTAGGTGCATTTCTTCTGGTGAACGAATTCTTCTTCTTGTTTCAACTCCTGCATATTTATTCTCGATAATGTGTCCTGATGGATGATTCTTCTATATTCTTCTGCTAGGTGTTTTTGGAGGTACTTGAAGATATTTCTCTTCTTTCTCTTCTTTTGACTGCTCTTCTTCATCTTCTTCCTTTACTTCTTCTTTGTGAACCCGTTCCATTGAATCCTTTCCTTCTTCTTTTATCCTTCGTCCACCTGTCTCATAAAATTTCACATTGATGTTTTCCACAATTTTTTTGAGCCTTATATTGAAGAATTTACATGCTTTCCTTATGCTTGAGTACCTAACAAGTATTCCTTTTTCAACACGAGATTTAAACTTTCCCATTTTTCCATCTTCTCTTTTAATGTATCATTTGCTTCCAAAATCTCTGAAATGCTTCACATTTGTTGGTCTTCCTCTCCATAACTCGTAAAGAGTTTTATCACTATTGTTTCTGATCATTCCTTTGTTTTGAATGTGAACTGTTGTATGCACTTCTTATACCTAAGAGACGTCTCTCAACTTGGAATCCATTAACATAGTTCGAGCCATTTCCTGTACTGTCTCGTTCTTCCTTTCAATGACTCCATTCTATTGTGGTGTCCTAGAAACAAAGAATTTACTCTTTATCCCATGATTACTACAGAAGTCCATAAATTCCTTTGAAGTAAACTCTCCTCCATTGTCCGATCTCAAACATTTGATTTTCGAATCTATTTCATTTTCAACCATCTCCTTGTACATTTTGAAGTTCTCGAATGCCTCTAACTTCTTCCATGAAATAAAACTACAATCATTCTTGTATACTCATCAACTAATAGAATAAAATAATGCTCACCTTTCAACCCCTTTGTTCTAGTTGGTCCAACTAGATCAATATGCCCAATTTCCAACGGTCTTGTTGTGGATTATTCCTTTGATTTGAACTTGGTCTTGGTTTGGTTTCGTTGTTGACAATGCTTTCTTAATGTATTTGTTGGCTTCATGATCTGGGGAATTTCTCTATCTGCTTGATTTTTGTTGACCTTGACAAGATTATCAAAATTTTTCTGACCCATTCTTCTATGCCATAGCCAAACTTCTTATGTTCCATAGACAAAATTCATCTTCCTTTCCTAAACAACACTTTTCCTTTCCAATTTCACTTAGTATGTATATTTTTCTTGGAGTTCTCATAGTTGTCGCCACCACTCTTCCTGAATCTACTTTTCTTATATCACATTTTTGTGAATCAAACACAAGTTTGTGACCTTGGTCACACCTATGAATTACAGTCAGAAGATTGTGTTTCATATCTTCCACTAGTAGAACTTTTTCTTCCTTGGCATCCTTACTTCCAATCTTGATTGTGCCTCTTCCAATGATTCTGGCTGATTTGTCGTTTCCAAAAGAGACGAACCCATCTCTTTCCTTTTTCAAAGTTAGAAACCTATCCTTATCACCTGTCATGTGCTTTGAACAACCACTATCAACATACCAACCATGTTTCTTGTGTTGATCTTGTAGAGAGAGTGTGAATTCTTCATTAGTGTTGTACTGATTTTGTTTCCTTGTCCATATTCTTTGAGGTTCCTGTTTGTAACTGTTGTTGTTTTGTGTTGATTCTCTCGGAGGAAATTTCATTCTACAATCTTTGGCCTTGTGTACAAATTTGTTGCACTTGTATCATTTTGCTTCAGTACTCAAGGATTCAAACCTGTTGTAGCTTATGCTACGTGTTTCACTAGGCCTTATTGAACAACTATTTCGTGCATAAATGTCATGGTTGTTTTTTCTCCTATTATTTTCTTTGCAATTTATAGCCTTATGTCCAAAATTATTACATGAATAACATGTTCCAAGGAAGATAGTTTGATACTTGGGAGTTGAAGATATTTTAAAAGGAGTTACTATTCTGAATCCTTCTTGTTTCTGACTGCTGCTGATTCTAAAATCTGAATCTTCTGGGTGGTGGAGTATCTTTGTGATATTCCTTATGAAACTTCTTGTCTTCTTCCTTCTCAAGAGATCCTCTGATTGTCTTTGTGTAGCTTCTTGGTTTTGTTTCTTGATATGTTGTTTTGTAGCTTGATCTCTTTTCTGTTTGGTTGTATCCTAGTTCGTACTTGTCATGATGTGGCATTTGATTGCTAGTAATCTCATCCAAAACTTTAGAGATTTTCTGCATGTTTTTCTTCTGAAGGTCTTTTCTCGTTGTGACAATATTTGCTTCCAAGTTTCCAATGATCCTGTATCTTTCTTATAACTGTTCTCTGAGTGCTTATTAAATTCTCTTGTCTTATTCTACTTGGATTTTTAATTTAGTGATCATCTTCTCTAGTTCTCCAGAGTTGGAATTCTGAACTCCTTTTTTTTTTTTAGTTCTGCCTGAAGTGACTTGTTTTCTTCTTTTCCCTTTTTATAACTTCTATGACACTCAACAATTCTTCTCTGTAGTCAAATTCCAACTCTTCATATTTTTCTTCATATCCTTCTTCNCATCTTCTCTAGTTCTCCAGAGTTGGAATTCTGAACTCCTTTTTTTTTTTTTAGTTCTGCCTGAAGTGACTTGTTTTCTTCTTTTCCCTTTTTATAACTTCTATGACACTCAACAATTCTTCTCTGTAGTCAAATTCCAACTCTTCATATTTTTCTTCATATCCTTCTTCATTAGAATCTTCTACTTCCATGAATAATACCCTTTATGTATCCCTATCGTTGACTTCATCTTCATTTGATGAAGAACTTCCTTCTTTGGTGCAAAGGATTTTCTTGAAAAAATTCTTTTTGGTTCTTTTGCCTTTGTGTATTTTTTTCCTTTTAGAGTCATCTTCTTCATTTATTTATTTTTTCTTATGGGGACATTTGTTAGAAAAATGACCAATACCATCACAATTAAAACAAATCAATGGAAGATTACCTTTATATTTTCCGGTTCCCCTTTTTAGCCTTCTGACGAAGTTGACCACTTCTTCATCATCTTCTAAGATATCATTTCCGCTACTATCTCAATTTTCCTTTTGCTTGTCCTTTTTCTTTGTCTTCTTAGATGATTTGAATGTTTCTTTCTTTGTAACCATATTTTCTTTCTCTGTTCTCTTCTCATAAGTTGTGAGTGTTCCATGAAACTCATCCATGGTTATTGTAGCTTTGTCCACTCTCTCTTCTAGTGCTGAAATCTTTGAATCAAATCTCATTGGTAGGGATCTTAGTACCTTTTTGAAAAAAAATGATTCCTTTAACTTGTATCCCATTCCTTTGATACTGTTTACTACTTCATAAACTCGTAGAAATTAGGCGTCTATGTCTTCATCTTCATTCATCTTCAATTGTTTGAACGTTGCTATGAAAATTTGAAGTCTAACTTCCTTAACTTTCTTGTCTCCTTTGTATATATTCTTCAGTTTGTCCCAAATTTATTTCACGGAATCACAATGCATAACTTTGGTGTATATTGCTTTAGTCAGACCATTCATGAGTGCACGTGTGGCTCTTGAATTATTTTCTTCAATTTTATTTCCATATTTATCTATTGGAGGAGTGGCTAGTGCTTTGTATCCATTTACTGCTGATCAAAAAACATAAAATCCTCTTCATTCTTCTGCTCGAGACATAATAATATTCCCCCATCAAACTATGGTATCCCAATATTAGAGTAATCCATTATCTCCTTCCAGTGGTTAAACTACCTTTTGAAGGACCTGCTCTAATACCAATTGTTGGATTACTGAGAGGGGGGGGGTGAATCAATAATAGTGCTTTTTAATCCTTTTTAACCATAGTATACAAGTGTTGTTAACTTTATGATCAGTGTACTAATATCATTTAGCAAGTGATAAATAAATAAATCATGAACAATGAGCAATCATACACATACACAGTACATCAATATTTTTACGTGGAAACCCAATGCAAGAGAAAACCACATAATTATTTTTATTATATGTATTTAAGAAGTACATTCATTGGAAGCACCAAATTCCTTTGTTTTCCAGCTGCAATTGGAAGGAGTCTCCAACCCCTTATATTCTCATGCATCAACCTGAGGGAATCTTCGACTCCCCAATTTTCTGGATCCAACTAGAAGGAGGACACAACCCCCTATGTTCTTCGGATACAACCAGAAGGTGGCTACAACCACCTATCCTTTCCCTGTCCAACCAACCTGAAGTATAAATGCTAATTTAGAAAAACTGTTACTATCATTGTACCAAATCTGTCACTATCACAAATGTCACTGAAAACATGTCACAACCTGTACCAATCTTCTTCAAAAATTTCTTGCAGATCCACGACCTGTCTATTATACAACACACAGATGTCCACACCTTTCCCTACTACAACTCACAGATGTCCATGCCTCTATTTGCAACAAGTCACATAATAGCTCAAGGTTCTTCTAGTATCACTAATGTTGTCTCTGTCACTCTTTCTATGTCACTGTCTCAGTCTCGGTCACTGTCTGATCTCTCTATATCTACTCACAAATTGGTTGATATGATAGAAAATAATACTCATCCAATATCCAAGTAGATCTAACACAACCATGTACTAGGTTCATACATATGTCTCACTAATCTTGTGTGATATAAGAAACCCTTATATT
>SNQJ01S0009440.1:5992-44852 GCA_010110895.2 Picea sitchensis | reverse complement strand
GGGCTAGATCAAGGTTCTACTAGCATCACTAATGTTGTCTCTGTCACTCTGTCTATTTCATTTTCCCAGTCTCGGTCATTGTCTGACCTCTCTATATCTGCTCACAAATTGACTGATCTAATAGAAAAGAATACCCATCCAATATCCAAGTAGATCTAACACAACCATGTACTAGGTTCATACATATGCCTCACTGATCTTGTGTGATATAAGAAACCCTTATGTTAACCATACATCAAACTGCTATTGTTATGTAATCACAACCTATATTGATAGCTATAGGTTTCAACCATAAACCCTCAAGCACGCTACAAGTTATATCTTAAAAATATTCCCAATGAAGTATACCCACAACAACCAACCAATACAATAGAAATGTATCTATGTAGATCTATCTTTTACAGAATATATCATTCAACCAATAGTTCCTTACGGGAAAAAGATCCATCTCTCATGGGCATACCCCAATCATTCACCGAAGACCTACTTAAAACAAGCATATAACATACCTTTTGTTACTGTAGATAGATTTGTTATACCTTCTCACGGTTATACCTTTTTGTAGCCTCTTCTCAGCTCTGCAACTTGTCATTGATGATATATATGATATTCCTTCTCAACTTTGGCAATATATTTGTGCTTTGTCTTCAGTAAACTCGTGGGTATCCATGCTTTGTCCCACTGTGGCCCGCAGATGTCCATGTCCTTCTAGTACTGCAACCTACGAATGTATTTAGTAAAAACTCTAGTTCAATACCCACAGTCTCGACCCTTCGACTCTTGCAACTTCTCTTGCCACTGCTTCAGAATCACTGCTATATATTTTTCAATGATGCATGCCCATAAAATTTCACAAAATATATATTCAATGTGCTCAATTGTGCTAATGGGAGACCCTTGCTCTCTTATTTATACTCTCCAAATAGCTTCCTTTAAGGGTTATCTTCTAACTGTTTTACCCAATTTATTTCTTTTAGGGATAACCCACTTTTAACTACTTTACCCATTTGCAACCACTTTACCATAAATAACAGACTTAGAACTTCTTGTTGCAACTAATTTGTTTTTAATTATTTTCTTATTACAACAACTTTACCCATGATTAACTCCTAGTTACAACCACTTTGACTAGTAAACTTATTCTATGAGCTTCTAGAATCATTGAATTCTTTGACCTTCTAGGGGCTTCTAGATAACTCATGAGGGTTCTCCAAATTCATTAATCCATATCTCCTCAACCGCGAGGAACTATGTGAAGTACCACATATCACCAGAAATGACACAATATTTACTATCCATATATGATAGTATTTCTTGCAAATGCACTGATATTATTAAATTATTCCTCAAACAAACATGGGTTCCTTATCCACACTTATGGGCTACCATAATTTTCTACCATAATTTCTTCAAAGGTTGACATCAATGACAACCAACCCAATTAATCAACAATACTCCCCTTTGGAATTGATGGAAACAATCTAATGCAACACTGAATTCATGACGCTCATTGTCCCTCTGTGACCATCACTCCCCCTAGAATCATGCCTCTATGCTTTCTGTCCATGCATATGATTAATCTCTCCCACTTTGACATCAATGGAAAAGGGTAAATTCCTTTCGAGGCTGCTCCCCCTGATTGAAATATCCTTGGGGATGCTCCCCCTTACTGAAATTTCCTCTTTGGGGCTGCTCCCCCTAACTAAATTGTCCTCTTCATGGTGCTTCCTTGTGTAAATCTATTACATATAAGAAAATCATTCAAAATTCATTGTGGGGTAGAAACTACTCCGAGTTTCTAGCGAAGATACTCAAAAGATTCCCTTGGAAGTAGATTTGTAAAGATATAGGCAATTTGTTCTTTGGTCCCAACATACTCACCTCTAATTTTCTTCTCTATAACCTATTCGCATAGAAAATGAAACTTGATCCGAATATGCTTCGTCTTGGAGTGCATCACTGGATTCTTTGAGATACTTATGGCACTTGTTTTATCACAAAATATCGGAATGGGATCATCATATTCAACCTGTATATATTTCAATGTTTTTTTCATCTATAGGATCTGTGTACAACATGATACTGCTGCAATATACTCTGCTTCAGCCATAGAAAATGATACTGATGACTGTTTCTTGCTTATCCAAGATACCAAACACTCACCCAAATAGAACTCTGCTCCACTTGTACTTCTTCGATCATCAATGCAGCTTGCCCAATATGCATCTATGTAGGAAATAAGTGATAGATCGTTCTCTTTTGTATACCATAATCCAAACTATTATGTACCCTTGAGATATTTGAATATCCTATTTAGTGCCAAAACATGTGATTCCTTTGGTGTTGCTTGAAATCGTGCCACCTGTCCAAATGCCTGGATCACATCTGGTCTAGAAGTTGTCACATAAAGTAAGCTACCAATCATTGACTTGTACTACCTCTGATCTGTATCTTTTTGAATCATCATATTTACTTAACTTGCAACTGGTTTTCATAGGAGTACTGACTAATTTTCAATCTTCCATTCCAAACCTCTTTAGCATTTCTATGATATACTTGGTCTGAGAGATAAAAATGCCTTGTTTTTTGACATATCTGAAGACCCAAAAATAAATATAATTCTCCAAGTAATAAAATTTTGAACTCATTATGTATATCCTTTGAAAATTTCTAGCTCATCCTATCATCATCACTTCCAAATATAATATTATCAACATAAAATTCAATTAACAAAATAATATCTTGATTTACCTTTATATAGAGGTTGTTATCTGCATTCCCTTTCTTGAACCCTTGTTGATGTAAGCATCTGTCCAGTTTGGAATACCATGCATTGGGGGGCTATTTGAGACCATACAAGGCCTTCTTCAACCTGCAAACATAATTTTTATTCTCTAACAATTGAAATCCTATTGGTTGCTCAATGTATACTTCTTCCTCTAGATCACCATTTAGGACAGATGATTTCATGTCCATCTGATACACTTTAATATTCTTGGAGCATGCATAAGCTATGATCAATATGATTGCTTCCATTTTGGAAATTGGGGAAAATGTCTCTTCAAAGTCTATACCTTCAACCTGAGCATATCCTTTACATATTGATATTGCTTTGTTCTTGGTAACCTTCCCATCTTTGTTCAATTTGTTTCTGAAGACCCACTTTGTACCGATCACATTCATGTTCCTTGGCCTTGGAATTAGTTCCCAAATGTCATTCTTCTATATCTGATCTAACTCTTCATCCATGGCTTTGATCCATAATTCATCCTTGTTGGCTTCTTCAAAAATTCTTGTCTCAATTGTAGATAGTAGTGTTAGGTGCATTTCTTCTGGTGAACGAATTCTTCTTCTAGTTTCAACTCCTGCATATTTACTCTCGATAATGTGTCCTAATGGATGATTCTTCTGTATTCTTCTGCTAGGTGTCTTTGGAGGTACTTGAAGATATTTCTCTTCTTTCTCTTCTTTTGACTGCTCTTCTTCATCTTCTTCCTTTACTTCTTCTTTGTGAACCCGTTCCATTGAATCCTTTCCTTCTTCTTTTATCCTTCGTCCGCCTGTCTCATAAAATGTCACATTGATGTTTTCCACATTTTTTTTGAGCCTTATATTGAAGAATTTACATGCTTTCCTTATGCTTGAGTACCCAACAAGTATTCCTTTTTCAACATGAGATTTAAACTTTCCCATTTTTCCATATTCTCTTTTAATGTATCATTTGCTTCCAAAAACTCTGAAATGCTTCACATTTGTTGGTATTCCTCTCCATAACTCGTAAAGAGTTTTATCACTATTGTTTCTGATCATTCCTTTGTTTTGAATGTGAACTGTTGTATGCATTGCCTGTACCTAAGAGACGTCTCTCAACTTGGAATCCATTAACATAGTTTGAGCCATTTCCTGTATTGTCTCGTTCTTCCTTTCAATGACTCCATTCTATTGTGGTGTCCTAGCAACACAAAATTTACTCTTTATCCCATGATTACTACAGAAGTTCATAAATTCCTTTGAAGTAAACTCTCCTCCATTGTCCGATCTCAAACATTTGATTTTCGAATCTATTTCATTTTCAACCATCTCCTTGTACATTTTGAAGTTCTCGAATGCCTCTAACTTCTTCCGTGAAATAAAACTACAATCACTCTTGTATACTCATCAACTAATAGAATAAAATAATGCTCGCCTTTCAACCCCTTTGTTCTAGTTAGTCCAACTAGATCAATATGCACAATTTCCAGCGGTCTTGCTGTGGATTATTCCTTTGATTTGAACTTGGTCTTGGTTTGGTTTCGTTGTTGACAATTCTTTCTTAATGTATTTTTTGGCTTCATGATCTGGGGAATTTCTCTGTCTACTTGATTTTTTTTTACCTTGACAAGATTATCAAATTTTTTTTGACCCATTCTTCTATGTCATAGCCAAACTTATTCTGTTCCATAGACAAAATTCATCTTCCTTTCCTAAACAACACTTTTCCTTTCCAATTTCACTTAGTACATATATTTTTCTTGGAGTTCTCATAGTTGTCGCCACCACTCTTCCTGAATCTACTTTTCTTATCTCACAATTTTGTGAATCAAACACAATTTATGACCTTGGTCACACCTATGAATTACAGTCAGAAGATTGTGTTTCATATCTTCCACTAGTAGAACTTTTTCTTCCTTGGCATCCTTACTTCCAATCTTGATTGTGCCTCTTCTAATGATTCTGGATGAGTTGTCGTTTCCCAAAGAGATGGACCCATCTCTTTCCTTTTTCAAAGTTAGAAACCTATCCTTATCACCTGTCATGTGCTTTGAACAACCACTATCAACATACCAACCACGTTTCTTGTGTTGATCTTGTAGAGTGAGTGTGCATTCTTCATTAATGTTGTACTGATTTTGTTTCCTTATCCATATTCTTTGAGGTTCCTGTTTGTAACTGTTGTTGTTTTGTTTTGATTCTCTTGGAGGAAATTTCATTCTACAATCTTTGGCCTTGTGTACAAATTTGTTGCACTTGTATCATTTTGCTTCAGTACTCAAGGATTCAAACCTATTGTAGCTTATGCTATGTGTTTCACTAGGCCTTATTGAACAACTATTTCGTGCATAAATGTCATGGTTGTTTTTTCTCCTATTATTTTCTTTGCAATTTATAGCCTTATGTCCAAAATTATTACATGAATAACATATTCCAAGGAAGATAGTTTGATACCTGGGAGTTGAAGATATTTTAAAAGGAGTTACTATTATGAATCCTTCCTATTTCTGACTGCTGTTGATTCTGAAATCTGAATCTTTTGGGTGGTGGAGTATCTTTGTGATATTCCTTATGAAACTTCTTGTCTTCTTCCTTCTCAAGAGATCCTCTGATTGTCTTTGTATAGATTCTTGATTTTGTTTATTGATATGTTTTTTTGGAGCTTGATCTCTTTTCTATTTGGTTGTATCCTAGTCCGTACTTGTCATGATGTGGCATTTGATTTCTAATAATCTCATCCAAAACTTTAGAGATTTTTTGCATGTTTTTCTTCTGAAGGTCTTTTCTCGTTGTGACAATATTTGCTTCCAAGTTTCCAATGATCCTGTCTCTTTCTTCTAACTGTTCTCTGAGTGATTATTAAATTCTCTTGTCTTATTCTACTTGGTTTTTTAATTTAGTGATCATCTTCTCTAGTTCTTCGGAGTTGGAATTCTGAACTCCTTTTTTTTTTAGTTCTGCCTGAAGTGACTTGTTTTCTTCTTTTCCCTTTTTATAACTTCTATGACACTCAACAGTTCTTCTCTATAGTCAAATTCCAACTCTTCATATTTTTCTTCATATCCTTCTTCATCAGAATCTTCTACTGCCATGAATAATACCCTTTATGTATCCCTATCGTTGACTTCATCTTCATTTGATGAAGAACTTCCTTCTTTGGTGCAAAGGATTTTCTTGAAAAAATTCCTTTTGGTTCTTTTGCCTTTGTGTATTTTTTTCCTCTTAGAGTCATCTTCTTCATTTATTTATTTTTTCTTATGGGGACATTTGTTAGAAAAATGACCAATACCATCACAATTAAAACAAATCAATGGAAGATTACCTTTATATTTTCCGGTTCCCCTTTTTAGCCTTCTGACGAAGTTGACCACTTCTTCATCATCTTCTAAGATATCATTGCCGCTACTATCTCAATTTTCCTTTTGCTTGTCCTTTTTCTTTGTCTTCTTAGATGATTTGAATGTTTCTTCCTTTGTAACCATATTTTATTTCTCTATTTTCATCTCATAAGTTGTGAGTGTTCCATGAAACTCATCCATGGTCATTGTAGCTTTGTCCACTCTCTCTTCTAGTGCTGAAATCTTTGAATCAAATCTCATTGGTAGGGATCTTAGTACCTTTTTGACAAAAAATGATTCCTTTAACTTGTCTCCCAATCCTTTGATACAGTTTACTACTTCATAAAGTCGTAGAAATTAGGCGTCTATGTCTTCATCTTCGTTCATCTTCAATTGTTCGAACATTGCTATGAAAATTTGAAGTCTAGCTTCCTTAACTTTGTCGTCTCCTTTGTATATATTCTTCAGTTTGTCCCAGATTTATTTCACTGAATCACAATGCATAAATTTGGTGTATATTGATTTAGTCAGACCATTCATGAGTGCACGTGTGGCTCCTGAATTATTTTCTTCAAGTTTATTTCCATATTTATCTATTGGAGGAGTGGCTAGTGCTTTGTATCCATCTACTACTGATCAAAAAACATAAAATCCTCTTCATTCTTCTGCTCAAGACATAATAATATTCCCCCATCAAACTATGGTATCCCAATATTAGAGTAATCCATTATCTCCTTCCAGTGGTTAAACTGCCTTTTGAAGGACCTTCTCTGATACCAATTGTTGGATTACTGAGAGGGGGGGGTGAATCAATAATAGTGATTTTTAATCCTTTTTAACCATAGTATACAAGTGTTGTTAACTTTATGATCAGTGTACTAATATCATTTAACAAGTGATAAATAAATAAATCATGAACAATGAGCAATCATACACATACACAATACATCAATATTTTTACGTGGAAACCCAATGCAAGAGAAAACCACATAATTATTTTTATTATATGTCTTTAAGAAGTACATTCATTGGAAGCACCAAATTCCTTTGTTTTCCAGCTACAACTGGAAGGTGTCTCCAACCCCTTATATTCTCATGCATCAACCTGAGGGAAGCTTCGACTCCCCAATTTTATGGATCCAACTAGAAGGAGGATACAACCCCCTATGTTCTCTGGATACAACCAGAAGGTGGCTACAACCACCTATCCTTTCCCCGTCCAACCAACCTGAAGTATAAATGCCAAATGTAGACAAACTGTTACTATCATTGTACCAAATCTGTCACTATCACAAATGTCACTGAAAACATGTCACAACCTGTACCAATCTTCTTCAAAAATTTCCTGCAGATCCACGACCTGTCTATTCTACAACACATAGATGTCCACGCCTTTCCCTACTACAACTCGCAGATGTCCATGCCTCTATTTGCAACAAGTCACATAATAGCTCAAGGTTCTTCTAGTATCACTAATGTTGTCTCTGTCACTCTTTCTATGTCACTATCTCAGTCTCGGTCACTATTTGATCTCTCTATATCTACTCACAAATTGGTTGATATGATAGAAAATAATACTCATCCAATATCCAAGTAGATCTAACACAACCATGTACTAGGTTCATACATATGTCTCACTAATCTTGTGTGATATAAGAAACCCTTATATTAACCATACATTAAACCCTTACTGTTATGTAATCAAAACCTGTACTGATAGCTATAGGTTTCAACCATGAAACCTCAAGCATGCTACAATATATATCTTAACAAGATGCCCAATGAAGTATACCCACAACAACCAACCAATACAATATCAATGTATCTCTATAGGTCTATATTTTACATAATATACCATTCAACCAAAGTCCTTAAGGGAAAAAGATCAATCTCTCACAGGCATATCCCAAGCATTCACCAAAGACCTACTTAAAACAAGCATATAACATACCTTTTGTTACTGGAGATAGATCTGTTGTACCTTATCACTATTAGACCTTCCTATAGCCTCTTATCAGCTCTACAACTTGTCACTGATGATAGATCAAATCTTCCTTCTCAACTTTGACAATAGATCTGTGATTTGTCTTCAGTAAACTTGTGGGTATCCGTGCTTTGTCCCACTATGGCCCATGGATGTCTGTTTCCTTCTAGTACTGCAACCTGCGAATGTATTTAGTAAAAACCCTAGTTCAATACCCACAGTCTCAACCCTTCGAATCCTGCAACTTCTCTCGTCGTTTATTCAGACTCACTACTATATATTTTCCAGTGATACATGCCCATAACATTTCACAAAAGAGATATTCAATGTGCTCAATTAGGTGCTAATGGGAGACCCTTTCTCTCTTATTTCTACTCTCCAAGTATCTTCCTTCAGGGGTTATCTTCTAACTGTTTTACCCAATTTCCTACTTTTAGGGCTAACCCACTTTTAACTACTTTACCCACTTGCAACCACTTTACCATAAATAGTGATGCAGGAGCATCTCAAGCGAGCCAGTGCGGAGACAAAAGACAGTTGGAAAAGCACCCAACGCAAATTTTGAAAATGTATTGAAACATTAATGAAGTCATCAAGTGGAGGCACACTTGTAAAATGTAAACGGACCTTGAGCGATCCGCTCTCGTCCTTAGTAGGTAGAAGGCATTTATGATAGTTAATGCAAGTAGATAGAATTTAATTCTAGATTAGACAGTTTTAGAGCGAAAGAGGGAAACGGGATATAGACACCCTCATTGTGTATTGTAAGAGGGGATATGCCAATTGAGAGCATAGAGCATAGAAGAGAAGAAGAAGGGAGCTGTGCAGCCAAATTCCATGTACAAAAGTTCTGGATTAATACAAGAAGGCTTTGATTCAGACTCATGGTGTTCAAATATTCTCTGTGTATGCATTTTTGAATGTTATGCTCATGAATGTTTTACTCTTTCTATCATGCAATTGATTTTATGCTATGTATGAATGATTTCTTGTTGAATGTATGAAATCTGAGAGAGAGAGAGAGAGAGTAAGGGAAATGAGTTTCAATTGTTTCTCTATCTGAGCAAGAGTTCATGCAAGGAGTGCAGTTGAATTGTCCGCAAGGAGTGTGTTGACAAGGGATTTAGAGGTTTGTCTCTGAAATCTCAGATAGGGTAGCTTTTGTTCTCATTCACATAGAAGTGCAGCTAGGCACAGGAGCCGTGCAAGGTGTGCACAGGCCGAGTAGAGTTTCAGGTTTTGTAATCTGAATGACTTGTTGAGAGACTGTTGCTGCAGGTGCACGTAGAGTCGACAGATTCCAATTCCTTGGTGTAATTAAGGAATTTTCCGCAAGGAGTGCGTGTAGGAGTCTTCTTCAAGAATCAGAGTTGGAGAAAGCCCAGAAGGGATAGATTCTCCACAGCCGTCGAAGGAAGTACAGGAAGCTGGTGCATTGGAATAGTGAGAAGGCGTTGCAAGTTTGAGTCGCAGGCAGTTGAATACCATCGGAAAACCGCTTGGTAAAAAGTTACAGAAGTCCTTATGAAAGAAATAACGGATGGTCGGAATTCTCTGTGGAGAATTCACAAAATCCCGTGAGCCGTCAGATCTCACGAAGAAGCAGGGGAGTTATGGAGAGAGTTTCAAAAGGTTTAAGCTTAGGAGAGGAAAAAACGTAGATTTAAGCCAACAAGAGCCGTTGGATTTACAAGTGGATTTTTATTTTGGGGTTTCATAGATTGAAGTCCCGTAATCTCTGCAACAGGACTCACAAAATCACAAAACGCGAAGTCCCGAAGGGACGAGAGGATTGTGTGGGCCATAGAATTAGCAGGGTGTACAGGTGGCACACTATCGACACATAAGTCAAATTTCGTTGACCATTTCGGGGTTTCATGGGGTGAAGTCCCGAAATCCTTGCATCAGGATTCGCAAAATCATGAAGCTCGAAATCCCAACGGAATAAAGGGCCATTGAAAGTTCAACCTTGCGAATGCACCGGAGTTTTGGTAATTCAAGTTTCGGGAGTTGAAGGGATGCGTTGCTTGACATCCCAACCCCTGAAATCGCGACAAGGAGAAATACGAAGTAGAGAGGGAAAGGGTCAAGTGTTGATTGTTTTGGGTTTCAGAGATTGAGGGACAAGACACTTGACCACAGGATTTGCGAAATCGCGAAGTCCACTCTCCCGAAGCGTGAAGGGAGATTCCTCGAGGTTTTGCTGTGGGTGCAGATTTCCAGAAAGGGAAATAGGTGAGCCATTTCCAGGAGCTCTTTAGTCCAGTGGAAGAGAAAATATCCTGTGTACGTGGACCTTCCGACCTGCGAGTTGAGGAGGGCTGCGTCAAGTTTGGTATCAGAGCCCATAAAGGTTTCTTTGCTTTCTATAGTAGAGAAAAGGAGAATTCACCATGCCGTTGAGAAGAATGGATAGACAAACACCCGATCCACCAGAGGAGAGGGAAATACCGAGAAGAAGGGGTAGACAGATGCCTGATCCAGCCATGGAGAGAGAGATGCATGACCTACACGCTAGACTTGAAGACATGGAGACAACACAGAGGTGTACAGTCAGTGCTGGGGATCTTAGTGATTCCGAAAGTGAAAATGAGACTGGATATGAAGAAGAAGAAGTTGTAGCTGAATATGCAACAAACAAACACTTGATGAGGGCTATTGCAAGAATGTGTGCAAGAGCGAAAAATGGACATTCTAGTTTATGAGGGAAATCTAGATGCAGAGGATCTTCTAGACTGGATTAGAGCTCTGGACACATATTTTGACTATGAAGATGTCGAAGAGGACAAGAAAGTCAAACATGCTGTCACAAGATTGAAGGGACATGCAACATTGTGGTGGGATGAACTACAAGCTGACAGATGCTGCAAAGGCAAGAAGAAGATCAAAAGTTGGGACAGAATGATCGCGAAGATGAAGGTGAAATTCATCCCCAAAGATTACCATATTACTCTGTTTCGAAGGATGCAGAACTTGAGACAGAAGCTGATGACAGTGAAAGAATATAATGAAGAATTCTACAGGCTGAACATCATGGCAAGTCATCAGGAAAGAGATGATGAAAAGGTTTCCAGATACATGAATGGCCTGAGATATGACATTCAAGATGAGATGAGCATGATAACCATCCGAACGGTGGAAGATGCTTATCAGATGGCTCTAAAGGTGGAAGAGAAGCTGAGCCGAAAGCAGGGTCAAAGAGGCTGAGGCAGAAGTCAACCCAGAGGCAAATCAATTGCCCAGGATAAAAATCAGAAACCCAAGGAGGACTGGAAGAAAGCTCAGACTCGAACTGAGAGAGGTGGAAGCTCACAATGAGGGAAATATTATGAACAAAGTGGGCAACATACCAAACAGAGAGGAGATTATGCTGATAATCATATTTTTCCTCGTACCAGAGGTAGAGGAAGAGGAAGAGGTAGAGTAATACCATGATTCACATGTGGAATGAATGGGCACAAGTCTGACGAGTGTCCAGATAAAAAGAAAGAGAGTGGAGAGACTCACATAGCCGAAGCACAGAGGCAGAATGTTGAGGCAGAAGATGTTGAAGGTGGAAGATCACTGATGATGCGAAAAGCTCTTTTGACACCAGAGAAGGAGGTGGAGAGTTCAGTCCAAAGAAATAGAATTTTATGGATTGCTTGCAAGACCAAGGACAGGGTATACAAGGTCATTGTGGATAGTGGTAGCACAAATAATCTTGTTTCTACAGAGATGGTAGAGAAGCTGGAGCTGGAGACGATTGATCATCCAAGCCCATACAGAGTTTCATGGCTACAAAAAGGGCATCAGGTAACTGTCACTAAACAATGTTTAGTTGAATTTAAGATAGGAGGATATAATTATAAAATACTCTGTGATGTTATTCCCATGGATGTTTGTCATCTATTGTTGGGTAGACCGTAGCAATATGATAGGAATTTGATTCATGACGGGAGAATGAACACATACACCCTAGAGAAGAATGGGAAAACTCACATTCCAATCAAGGATAAGGAGGTGAAACCTGAAGTAAGTAACACTGTACTTCTCATGAGTGGGAAGGAACTTCTTACAGAGGTCAAGAAGAAGGAAGAACCACAATTCATTGTGGTCAGGAAACCGAAGATTGTTTTGACCAACACAAGAGTGGATGATTTACCAGAAGAGGTTCAGGAACTACTGGAAGAGTTCACTGACATAGTAGTGGACGAACTACCTTGTGTGTTGCCACCGATCAGAAGCGTGAGTCATCATATTGATCTCATACCAGGAGAAAGTTTTCCAAACAAATCCACATACAGATTGACGCCGCAAGAGAATGAAGAGGTCAAAAGACAAGTCCAATATTTGTTGGACAAAGGATTGGTCAGAGAAAGCTTGAGTCTGTGTGATGTTCCGAAAGTACTTAGTCCGAAGAAATACGGAGGCTGGAGGATGTGTACTAACTCGAGGGTGATTAACAAGATAACCATCAGGTACAGATTTCCATTGCCAAGGATGGATGATCTGATGGATTGCTTGAGTGGAGCAATTTTTTTTTCAAAGATTGATTTGAAAAGCGGTTATCATCAAATCCGCATGAGAGAAGGTGATGAATGGAAGACAACCTTCAAAACCAACGAAGGGTTGTATGAGTGGCATGTTATGTCGTTTGGCTTAACAAATGCATCGAGTAGCTTCATGAGGTTGATGAATGAAGTCCTGAGGGAGTTCATCAGAAAATTTGTTATCGTATATCTGGATGACATACTGATTTTCAGTAAAATAGTGGTAGAGCATCTGAAACATTTGGCTACAGTGATGAGGAAGTTACAGTAGGAGAAGTTGTTGATAAACGTGAAGAAATCCTCATTCATGAATACATAGCTCATTTATTTGGGTTTTGTTATTTCTGCAGATAAATTGAGGATGGATCCAGATAAGGTGGAGGTAATTAAGAATTGGCCATCACCGAAGAGTATATTTGAGGTGAGAAGTTTTCACGGATTGGCTAGTTTCTACTGAAAATTCATTAGGAATTTCAGTGGAATTAGTGCACCAATGATGGATACAGTGAAGAAAAGACACAAATATTTTCACTGGACAGAAGAGGCTAAGAAGAGTTTTAATCTGTTGAAGAGGAAGATCACAGAACAACCAATTTTGGTGTTGTCGGATTTCCAAAAGACATTTCAAGTGAAATGCGATGCAAGTGGATTTGCAATAGGGGCAGTCTTGAGTCAAGAAGACAGGCCGATAACATACTTCAGCGAGAAGATGAATGAAGCGAAAGTGAAGTACTCCACTTATGATAAGGAATTTTATGCTATTATTAAGGCATTAAAGAAATGGATACATTACTTGATCCCGAAAGAGTTTGTCTTATACAGTGAAAATCATGCATTGTAGTTTGTGACTCAACAGGAAATGTTGAATCAGAGACATGTTAAATGGGTTGAATATATGAAAATTTTTACTTTTGTGATTAAACATATTTCTGGTACTGCTAACAAAGTTGTTGATGTTTTGAGTAGGAAGTGTTTTCTATTGCAGGAGTTCAAAGTCAAAACATTGGGTTTTGATGATCTTAGGGACATGTACAGGGATGATCCAGATTTTAAAGGGGTGTACGAAGCAACTGAGAATCCAATTCTCATAGATAGAAGCCAATGGGCAGAATACATGATCCAGGAAGGATTACTATTTAAAGGTAATCGGCTTTGTATTCCAAAATTCTCTATGAGGGAGAATTTGCTGAAGGAGAAACACAGTGGAGGATTGGCAGGAAACTTTGGTCACGACAAGATGTTCGCCAAATTGAATGAGTCATATTTTTGGCTGGGAATGTGAGCAGACGTCAAGAGATTCATGGACAGATGCAGAATTTTCCAGCATTCGAAGGGAAGGATGCAGTCATCATGGATTTCATATTGGGGTTTCCAAGAACACAAAGAGGTTTTGACTCAATCTTTGTGGTGGTGGATAGATTTTCCAAGATGGCACACTTCATTCCATGTCAGAAAACCAGTGACACAACTCACATTGCGAATCTGTTTTTCAAAGAAGTTATTCGACTTCACGGCTTACCAAGGAGCATAGTTTCGAATTGAGACACTAAGTTTGTGGGACACTTTTGGAGGACCTTATGGAAGAAGCTAGGAACTAACTTATCATTTAGTTCGGCTTATCATCCTCAGATGGATGGAAAGATAGAAGTGGTGAACAGAAGTCTAGGAGACTTGCTGAGAAGCCTGGTGATAGAACACCACAGGCAATGGGACAATATATTACCACAGGTGGAATTTGTTTATAATGACTCAGTTAATAGAAGCACGGGGCAGAGTCCATTTCAGATTGTCTATGGCATGCAGCCGAGAGGAATTTCTGAGCTGAGAGATTCAGAACTGACTACGACTAGCAGTTCTAGTGCAAAAGATTTAACAAAAGCGATGAAGGAACTTCACAACCGAGTGAAGGAGCGATTGCAGAATTCGAGCCAGGAATATAAGCGCAGAGTAGATCAACACAGGAGACAAATTCAATTTGAGGTTGGTGATTTTATCCTCACACATTTGAGAAAGGAAAGGTTCCTGAGAGGAACATATAATAAACTGAAGATGAAGAAAATCAGACCATGTAAGGTCTTGAAGAAATTTGGGGCGAATGCTTACGAGATTGAATTACCCGATGAGATCGGAATTTCTCCGATATTCAATATCTCAGATTTGTACCCATATAAAGTTGAGGAAGCAGAATCAGGAAATGAACAGCCAGAAGTTCAATGGAAAAAACAGATGCCAGTTGCAGAAAAGCCACAGATGGAGCGCATACTGGACAAAAGGGTCGGTAAGAAGACCAGGCGAAAGCAATACTTTGAATATTTGGTCAAGTGGAAGGGCCATCCAGTTGAATATGCCAGTTGGGAGAATGAAGCAGAGATCCAGAAGCATGGACAGACTGTGTGAGAGCTCATGGACATGAGCCCATGAAAATTTTCAAGCAAGGGAGTATGATGCAGGAGCATCTCAAGCGAGCCAACGCGGAGACAAAAGACAGCTGGAAAAGCGCCCAGTGAAAATTTTTAAAATGTCTTGAAACATTAATGAAGTCATCAAGTGGAGGCACACTTGTAAAATGTAAACGAACCTTGAACGATCCACTCTCGTCCTTAGTAGGTAGAAGACATTTATGATAGTTAATGCAAGTGGATAGAATTTAATTCTAGATTAGACAATTTTAGAGCGAAAGAGGGAAACGGGATATAGACACCCTCATTGTGTATTGTAAGAGGGGATATGCCAATTGAGAGCATAGAGCATAGAAGAGAAGAAGTAGGGAGTTGTGTAGCCGAATTCCATGTACAAAAGTTCTGGATTAATACAAGAAGGCTTTGATTCAGACTCATGGTGTTCAAATATTCTCTGTGTATGCATTTTTGAATGTTATGCTCATGAATGTTTTACTCTTTCTATCATGCAATTGCTTTTATGCTATGTATGAATGATTTTTTGTTGAATGTCTGAAATCTAAGAGAGAGAGAGAGAGAGTAAGGGAAATGATTTTCAATTGTTTCTCTATTTGAGCAAGAGTTCCTGCAAGGAGTGCATTGACAAGGGATTCAAAGGTTTGTCTCTGAAAGCTCAGATAGGGTAGATTTTGTTCTCATTCACACAGAAGTGCAGCTAGGCACAAGAGCCATGCAAGGTGTGCACAGGCCGAGTAGAGTTTCAGGTTTTGTAATCTGAATGACTTGTTGAGAGACTGCTACTGCAGGTGCGTGTAGAGTCGACGGATTCCAATTCCTTGGAGTAATTAAGGAATTTTCCGCAAGGAGTGCATGCAAGAGTCTTCTTCAAGACTCAGAGTTGGAGAAATCCCAGAAGGGATAGAGTCTCCACAACCATCGAAGGAAGTACAGGAAGCTGGTGCATTGGAATAGTGAGAAGGAAGTGCAAGTTTGCGTCGCAGGCAGTTGAATATCGTGGGAAAACCACTCGGTAAAACGTTGCAGAAGTCCTTGTGAAAGAAAGAACGGACGATCATAATTCTCTATGGATAATTCGCAAAATCCCGCGAGTCGTCAGATCTTACGAAGAAGCAGGGGAGTTACGGAGAGAGTTTCAAAAGGTTTAAGCTCAGGAGAGGCAGAACCGTAGATTTAAGTCAACAGGAACCGTTGGATTTACAAGTGGATTTCTATTTTGGGGTTTCGTAGATTGAAGTCCCGTAATCTCTGCAATAGGACTCGTGAAATCACGAAACACGAAGTCCTGAAGAGATGAGAGGATTGTGTGGGCCATAGAATCAACAGGGTGGACAGGTGGTGCACTATCGACACAGAAGTCAAATTTTGTTGACCATTTCGGGGTTTCATGGGGTGAAGTCCCAAAATCCTTGCATTAGGATTTGCGAAATCGCGAAGCTCGAAATCCTGACAGAATAAAGGGCCATTGAAAGGTCAACCTTGCGAGCGCATTGGAGTTTTGGTAATTCGGGTTTCGGGAGTCGAAGGGACGAGTTGCTTGACATCGCAACCCCTGAAATCGCGACAAGGAGAAATCCGAAGTAGATAGGGAAAGGGTCAAGTGTTGATTGTTTCGAGTTTTGGAGATTGAGGGACAAGACACTTGACCGCAGGATTCGCGAAATCGCGAAGTCCTCTCTCCCAAAGCGCGAAGGGATATTCCTCAAGGTTTTGTTGTGGGTGCAGATTTCCCGAAAGGGAAATAGGAGAGCCATTTCCGGGAGCTCTTCGGGCCAGTGGAAGAGAAAAGATCCTGTGTACGTGGACCTTCGGACCTGCGGGTTGAAGAGCGCTGCGTCAAATAGTAAACTCACAAGTTCTTGTTGCAACTAATTTATTTTTAATTATTTTCTTATTGCAACAACTTTACCCATGATTAACTCCTAGTTACAACCACTTTGAATAGTAAAATTCTTCTAGGAGATTCTAGAATAATTGACTTCTTTGACCTTCTAGGGGCTTCTAGATAACTCATGAGGGGTTATCCAACTTCATTAAGCCATATCTCCTCAACCGTGAGGAACTATGTGATGTACCACATATCATTGGAAATGTCACGACATGTACTATCCATATATGATAGTCTTTCCTAAAAATTCACTGACCTTCATTACATTATTCCTCAGATAAACATGGGTTCCTTATCCACACTTCATGGGCTACCAAAATTTGCTACCAGACTTGCTTCAAGGGTTGAGATCAATGACAACCAACCCAATTAATCAACACAAAAATCATTGCACAGTGAGCGAGTTTTCCTTCAAACGCCATGCAAGTAAGTTGTTACAAGTGGCATTGCAGACAATTATCATTAGATTTGTATGGTACTTAAGAAAGGTTAGTTTCTAATAGAAAACAAGTGTTGTTCTCAACTACTTATTTTTGGACACACAATATGCATTCATTGATCACATTTGTAGATGTGACTGTGTGAATATCAACAACACATGTTCCTACTTCCACTCCATAAATATATAAATCTAGGAGGAATAAATATATAAATCTAGGAGGAAATCGAATGGTTTGACTAACTCAACATACCATTTAGTTGGAATTTCTCCAATGCCGAAGAAACATAATTTCTTTGAATTTGTTTAGAGTGATCAATATTTAATTTCTTTGAATTTGTTTACAGTGATCAATATTGATTTTTTTTTACCTAGAGTTAAGTTAACATATTTTTCTAATGAAATAAAGTGATATAAAAACATTTTCAAGTTAAACATAAGATCTCATAAATAAGTCAAATGACTAATGTTAATACTATTACAAGAATACATGATTACATTAATAATAATACTTTTACATTAATAATATGTTAATTATATTACATTAATATTAATCCAGTAATAAGAATAATACTACATTAATATTTCTACAAGAATACATGATTACATTAATAATAATACTTTTATGTTAATAATATGTTAATTATACTACATTAGTATTACTCCAGTAATAATAATAATACTACACTAATATTTCTACATCAATAATACATTAATAATAATAATTTGTTAACAATAATATGTTAATAATACTACATAAATACTAAGAATACCCTTATAATAATACTTTATTAATAACATTACATTAATAATAATACTATTACAATAATACATTATTATATTTCAATTGGGTTTATCGCGGGTGGTTGGGAGGAATGATTGTTATCCTCCCACTATTGTGCCCCCCATAATTACCCACTAAAATTCTCTAATTCAATGAATTCTAGTGGGTACCCACTATCAAAATTTTGGCAAGGTACTATATCACTACTAACAGGAGAATGCTACTGCACTTATGCTGGACGAGATGAGGAGAGATGGATTTCACCGTGGCTAGGGCCTAAACCCTAGCCGCCCAGCGCTGGTTTTCGTTTGCAGGAGCGAGGATCCTCGACGACAGCAGCCGATCTGGTTCCCTGCGTACAGAGACGCGATTCGGCACCTTCAAGAGCGCTCCTGCGTGGATTGTTCGCCGTGTTTTTGCATGCGTGCTTGCCACTGCGACTGGACTTGCTGGAGGTCGACGGCCTGCTAAGATGGCCCCAGATATGATTGGCGAGAGAGGGAAAGACCGATTGGAAGCATTCAAAGCATTGGTCCGCTCGACAGGACCCAAACCCAAGCCTTCTCTCCCGTCTAAGTTTGTTAAGAAGATGGAGGAGATCCCTTCTCTGGAGCTATCTCCAGAGGAGCCTTGCAAGCTTGCCCTCCATCTAGCAGACAGGGCCCTCATCGAAAATTTTACGGGGTTATGGCCTAGCCCCAAAATGGTGGAGGCATGGACGAATGATCGTTGGAAGCTGCTGATACAGGGAGACGTCTCTCTGTTAGCTGTATGCAGGGGGTTTTTTGTTTTCAGATTCCCGAGCAAAGAGGACTGTGATATAGTGTTCATATTTGGACCCTATTTTATGGGGTCGAGAGGACTGTTCTTAGCCCCCTGGACTCTTGACTTCAACCCTGAAGCCGAGATCACCACATCCCCTGTCTGGGTTAGGCTGCCTCACCTTCCCTTGCATCTCTGGGGGAAAAGTTCTCTGAAGGACATTGGAAATAAACTTGGGCATTTCCTGGACAGGGCGGAGCCGAAAGGGGACCAGTTTACCTGCGCTTGCATTTGTGTTGAGGTTAACCTTGAGAAAGGTCTTCCGGAAGCCATTAAGCTCTCCCTGGGGGACTAGTGCCATATCCAAGAGCTGGACTACGAACAAATTCCTTTTAAGTGCCTCCGGTGTCATGATTACGGTCACTTCGCAAGAAGCTGCCCCAAAGGCTCAGAGGAGTCGGGACCAGTCAAAGAAGATGAGTTTCAGCCAGTATCGAATCGGCGAAGGCAGCCAAGGTGAAATGATCCACAAGCCCAGGCCCCAAAGGCCACTCACTCAGAAGAGGCAACATTAGAAAACAAAAACAACTTTGATGCGCTGAAGGAAGATGAAGCCCTAGAACCAGAAGCAATAGCAGACCAGAAAGATACTCCGGCAGACGAAATACTTCCGGAATCCACCCCCCCAAATTCAGGAGCAGCAAGAGAAATCCGGGCTTCAGAACCGGAACCCTCTGCCCATGCAGGTCTGGTGGTTACACTCCCCTCTAGCGGCTCTGGGGGAACTTCTGAACCTGAAGACAATTCAGTCCCGTCTCCACCCCTTACCCAAGGGCGAAAGACCAACAAAGTGCGCAGAGAAAAGGAGGCGGCCTCCAACATTTCTTTAGGATCTCAGAAAAAGCTGGACCCCTACATTAAGGGGAAAATTTCAACCCCCTCGATTTAATGCTCTGCTTCTGTCTTTTTCTATGCTCACAGTTTGTGAGAATTTACTCATGTATGCATTCCTTGTCATATTATCGAATTAGATCAAGGAGTGGAGGGGAATGGTCTTCCAAGACATTCACAAGAAGGTTGGAAGCACTGTTAGAGGTCACCATCCTTCTTTAAATTTGTAACTTTCTGATTCTGGCTGGCCAGAGAACCGATAAATGCAACATAACCGTTTTCGTCAAAAAAAAAAAAAACACGAGAATGCTACCATTTTTCCAATGCAGTGTTGAGCTTACCCCAACACTATGAAAATAGAAGGTCTTATGTTTTTCTGCTCTATGTTTATTGACCCTTGTCTGAAGAGAATAAATTATGAATCATGCTAAATGTCAAGGAAAATCTTCACCATTTTCACCATATCTAAGAACCATCAAACAAGAAATGGTTCTTCAAAATTAAATAATACATAACTTGGATTCCTCTCCAGATAGAACCTTTCCGATAATACTATCGGAAGGCATTCTGTCGGATTATTCACCATTGAAACAACCTTGCAACTTGTATACTCAACTTCGATGGAAACCCTTCTGATAGACTATTGTTCCGATAACACGATAAATTGAATACACCTTAAAATGTTTACCCAAGCTATACGTGTCAAATGATTAATGGTATCCAATCTATGTTTATCAGTAAGGATTAAGCGTAAGTGAGTGGGTCCCACTCATAGATAATACCAATAAGTGGTAGAAAGTAGTTGATCGGTTAATTTAACCTCATCCAAGATTTTCTTTATATTCACAAATAAGGAGTTTCATATAAGCATGTTTTTTGAGAGAATAATATTCCTCAGCGATACCTCTCTATCAAAATGTAGGGTGAACACCACATTCCTCTCTCTGATGGCTACCCTCTCTGATAGCACATAAAAGAATGAGATTAGCACAATTTGTAACATCTCTTCTTTGACACACACCCCAATGCATAAAATGAATATTCCTCGATACCTTCTCATCGGAGTGGAGATCAACCATGTATATTCTTCTCTTCAACGACAATTTTCTTCGATGGCACTAGCAGGAAGTTTTTCATGAATGATATTCCAATCGTTAAGAACCTGATACATGAGCTTGAGCATATATGTACTTCTGAATGTATTAACGTTGAAGTTATTTTTCCACTAGCAAGTGAACTATCCTCCACTCAACATTAATTATGAAGGGTTAGGGTAATCCAAATATAGATAAAATCTTGTAAACTCTAACTGATTCATTACATGCCTCTGTAAAATTGTGAAAACTCTGCTCTACATATTGTGAACACAAATTAGCTTCAAACCTCAACCAAACTCCATAGCAATAGGTATGTGATTAGTTAAATTTTGATTTTCTGTACTATTGTGTCTATTCAATAAACTTATGTGATTGTCTTTTACTACAAAACATTGCATCAACACCATGTCGCTCCCACAAACCATGGTTTACCATAATGGAGTAAACAATTTTCCCCAATATGATGAAATTTATAGGGTCTTCAAAAATGGATATTTCCCACCCAAGGACGAGAACTTGGAATTTTATAGGAATATTCAGAAAAGCTACAATCACCTCCTCACTGCCTGATCATTGTTGTTTCCCTACAACAATGCAACATACTGGTGCTTCAAGCATCTCTACCAAAGTACTTCTACAATTATAAGAAAATAAAAAGTTTCAATAGCGTCTCTAAGAAAATAGGACATCAGACTCTGATACCATCTCCTAAGGCCCACAATCTCCCTAAATGAACCATTTTTGAGAAAATTTGGGAGGGAAACCAAATATTTTGAATAATTAATGGAATATTGGTGGTGCAATGAAGAAAGGAAATTCAAGCAAGGGAAATTCCTAATCCTGACCCATGAGCTCAAAAGGCCTTACTGAATGTTGATTGTCATGATATGCAGACTTTATGGAGAGGATAAGAGCACCCATTTTCATATGGAATAGATGCCGATGGCCTCCACTGTAGTAAAGAAATTCCACATCTTTAATTGGGCGGACATATTGGCCTTCAACATTTTCTAGAATTTCAAGAATGCCCTGGGTATGAAGAAGCCCAATTTTTATATGTCTACATACCTCATTGATTCTATATTCTCTTCTGCAGATTTTCTTTCCTTTGGATGGAATTGGGATTCTATCCAACCACCTATCCATGTAAATTGTTATGAATTGCGGGATGTAAACTACAAAAAGTACATCTATGATATTTGTGACTATTTCCTTGCTCCCCTGTACAACATAATGTGTGAATATTCACCATTTAGAATATCAAAGGAATCCATGGCTAGTATAAAAGATATTGTAGAATGGTATCTTGGAAAATATTATACATACATTAGAGTCTATGATAACTCCAAAGCCCCACATATTCTACCTAAATATGTCCCTGGTAGATTGCTAATTAGGGATAATGCTTACCAAATGACGGGGACCGACATAACCTCTTTTCTGTCAGGTAGCAACAAAAAGCTCTGGCCTACATTCCTTGTAAATATAGGAAGGTACACATTGTTAAATGGTCCTAATACTAGGAAAGAAGTTGAGGCCCTACAAGAGTTGTGTTTGTGTACAATATATCCTAAAGGACATTACCAATAAAACATAGCACTAAATCATGTCAAAGAAGTTGGCATTACTCATTAGGTAATACATGTAGTAAATTATGCAGATGAGGTCTTCAAGGGAGTCCTATTTTTTGAAGAAGTGTTGATCATGTTACTAGATGAGGTGTCCATTAAAATCTTATAAAGGATGAAGAAGAGAAGAGGAAAATGACCCAGGAAAATTTTCTTACTCTTAGAGAAGGACCAGGAAAAACTAGAAGCTAAAGAACAAGAGGATAAAAGAAAAGTAGATGAGATACACCAGAAGGCAATGCTAACATAAGAGGAATATCAAAGAAAACAAGTAGAGAAAGGAAAAGTGAAGGATGAGCCCAAGAATATTTACAATATAGACGAGAGGAAGAAAAAATATGATGCATTGAAGAAGCTAGTTGATGAAAGGAAGAAAATGATATAAAATGAATAAAAATACCAAGAGGATGCACTACAAAAGAAAAATGTTGAAGAGGAGAAACAAATACTAGCAGTAGAAGCAAAGGCAAATAAAAATAAATAAGAGGAAGAGAAACAAAAACAAGTTGAAGCTGAAGCCAAAAAGAAAGTTGATGAAGAAGCATAGAAAGAAAGGAAGAAAAAATCAGGTGAAGTCGAAAACAATCCATCAAATCCTAGTGTGGGCATAGTTGACATTCCCCCTAAGAATGTACCCCTCTTATGGCCATAATAGGTAATTTGTCCTTGTCTTCATAGGTACTAAAATTAGATGATGTTGTACTAGTAGTAGGGGAATACTACTATAGTGAAAAAACCAAGGGAATTGAGAAGAGAGCAAGCAAGAGGAAAAGAGGAGATACAACCATCATCCAACCATCAACTAAAAGGGTTAGAATGGAAGGCAGGGCCATATCCCATAGATAATTCCATCCCGACCGCATCTTCTCTTCATGCATTTGTAGGAGATAATTCCATTTATGTGTATGATATAGTTGCAGCATTAGAAGCCTCACAGGCCAAGGTTGTTGAAATAGAGAGAGTGTTAAATACATAGAGGGATTACATCACTGTTGAAGTTGAGAAGGTAGTAAAAATTGCATAGAATCTCCACAAAGAGGAAATGGAAAAGGATCTGCAAGAACAAAAGGATAAAATGGAAATAGAATTTGAGAAGAGAGCCGACACAAATGAAAATTTACACAGGGAATAATTGGATTCCATTAAGCAAGGGCACTTTAGGGAATTGGAACAAATGAAGAACACATATACACAGGAATTGACTAGTCTACAAGAAGAGAAAGTAGAAAACAACAAGTTTATTGATTAACAGGAACACAAATTTCAAGGGTTAGAGAAAGATAAATAAAGACTTTAGAAGACCCTTGAATAAATTAAATCATGAGCTCTTGTCTTAGAATCCCTAAGGGAAGAATCCACAACTGTTAATGAGGAATTGAAATCAAGGCAAAGGAAATGTTCCTACATATTAAACGAAATACAAAGGAACATAGATGATCAAATAAGGCTCGAATATCAGATCGAGGAGATAAGAGACAAGTATCAAAAGGATAATGATTCCTTTGATATAATTGTAGAATGGAAAGGTGTGTACAAGAATCCACCAGATACCCTACCACTTTATTCCACTAGACAGAGGATAAAAGATCAAGTCTTTTTTGATACATGTAAGCCTCTGCTAGAAGATATCCAAAGTATTCAGAAAATGGTGGCAAAGGAATATAAAAGGTTGTGGAATGCGTTTTATGAGCTTCTAGAAGAATTCATAATGAAAAGCATGCCTGGCATTGATGAGGCAAACCCGATTGAATTGAGAATAGCTGAAGTAGAAGAAAAAAGGGAAATCAATTAGAAAGATATTGAGAAGCTTATAGAAGTAAATAAAGAAGTTGTAAGTGAATGCCTGATGAATCCCATCAAGATAATCACATTGACCCAAAATTTCATCAAAAATATAGAGGAGGAATTAAAGATCAAAGTCACGACCAAAATTTGTGATGGATAATTAGACTTGGAGAAGATGTAGTTGAGCAAGGTGGAGAAGATAATGAAATATTACATGATTTGGAAGGACTATCAGGATCAGATGGAATCACAAAGGGTCTCATGATTGTTTTAATATTTGTAACTAATCTTTTTATTTTTCCGATTCTTAATTGTTGTAATTCAGATATAGAATATGAAGAGACAAGCCCAAACTACCCTTTGACAACAAGCAATTTTGTAATGTAAACACCCCCTCTTTTTCTATAAAAGAGGATATTTCTAATGAGAAATGGATTTTGATATGTTGTACATGGGGACAATATTCTTACTGTGTAAATGAATAGAGAAATAGACAATTTTGGAGGTTTATGATTCTGATGTGTGTATTTAAGTTTTTTCTCGTGCATATGTCTATGATGTGAATGCTATTGGACTTAGTTGTATGAACTTGTTCTTTACTCTGTTCTTAATGTTTATGTCATCATAGATTTCCTTATGAGCATAGAAACAATGTTGATGATATAACTTACAATTATGTGTTATTGTATTATTTTTCATTGTCATATTCACTTGTTACTTGCTTAAATGAACTATTTATTTTTCCAGTAACAACATCTATTTTATCGTGCTCATACTCTTTAGATTTATCTTGATCATGATAAATTATAATAGTATAAAATTTCATTTAGAATAATTTTAGTTAACTCTAGTTAGATTTAATTTATATTTGGATTCATCTGAGAACATTCTTTTCTCATATTCATATTAGATAATATTTTAGAGTGGAAACCAAGCCAACATACTAGTCGGAACACTATTCCAAGCAAGAGTGGGTCTAATTGCGTCCTACCATTGAGCGTTCTCCCTTACCTGCTTGACAGGAAAAATGGACCCCACAACACCCACAGAGGGTCAATTCCTACAATTTATAGGTTGAAGTCTTAATGAGTGTATTTTTTTAATGGTTTCGAGCCCTATTGTTGACCAAACTTGTTCCTTAAAGATTTTAGGATTTACCCTGGGTACCATTCTTGAAATGAGGTTAAGTACTTGAGGGTTTTCCCCAAGAAATATAACCACAATATAACCTAGAAAAAATACATTATTACATTAACAATAATACTATTAAATTATTAATACATTAATAATATTACATTATTACTATTAAACTATGCTATTGTAATTCTATTATTAAAATACTATCATTTTACTATTACAATAATATGCTTTATTTTTTTTTTAATTTCTCTCTCTTGTAGACAACTTTGGGTGTTTTTATTTATTCTAGCCGACCTTAGTTGTTTTCTAGGGTTCCATTCTCTTTGTATATTTATTTCCAAGTTAGCCTCTTCTCATATTGACTCTTTTTCCTAATGATGGATCTTGTTGGCAATCTGAAACATTGACGATATACAAATGACTACTGTGGATTTTCCAAGAATTTTTGATAACTCAAATGATATAATTTAATATGAAACTGAAATATTATATTATTTTGGAAAGGAATAATTCTAGAAAAAGGATCGATCAACCCTTCTTGGTGATCTCATCCATAGTATTATCATGTTGGAGGAAGGTTCGGTCGACCCTTCCTCGTCATCTCCTAGACAGTAATACTATGCTTGATAAATGATAGACATACCTTTCAAAAACAAAATCCTCGATGAAAATTATATGCTATAAGAAGGGTCAACCAATCCTTCATCAAGTTCTCCTAGACAAAAAAAATTCTCTCAAGGGAGACATAGTTGACACTTCGTTGACGTCCACCACTACTAGAAAAATTTGCATGAAAAAAAGTTTGAAGAAGCTTTCATTGGATAATACATGATGTGAATACCAGTTTTGAGGAAGGTTGACCGAACCCTCTTAATGCTCAAACTCCATGAGAATAATAAAGGTTTGGACGAACCTTCTCCGAGATCCCCTTACACGAAAACATTGCTTGAGGAATGGTTGACCAACCCATCCAATGGATACCCCTTGATTGAAATACCATCCTTGCAACCAAACCTTATCTGCACTCTCCTTACATGATAATACCATCCTTACGAAACCATTGGTTTACTCTGCTCCGTGCTCCCCCTTCATGATAATTCTATGTTGGAGGAAGGGTCAATTGACCCACTGATCCTTCCCCATGATCCCCCTTATATGAAAACTATGCTTGAGGAATATTTTTTCAATCCTTCCTCTATATAAATTGTGACACAAATACCANTGCTCCCCCTTCATGATAATTCTATGTTGGAGGAAGGGTCAATTGACCCACTGATCCTTCCCCATGATCCCCCTTATATGAAAACTATGCTTGAGGAATATTTTTTCAATCCTTCCTCTATATAAATTGTGACACAAATACCAGTCCCCGAGGTGTAGGGAAGTTGGTGAAAGAGTGTGTTGTTAAGCCACTCCGTGTTGTTAAAGTCATCGGTTCGAAACTTGTGGGGACAAAAAATCCAACCATGTTAAGGATTGGTGTGGCTCAGGCCGGGTGCGATCCCTGGGTGATTTTGACGGCTTAGATGCCCCTGAGTCGCGGTTTCTCAAGCCATAGGTTAATCGCGTAGCCAACAGGTCTCGCACAAATTAACAAACAAAAAAAAAATTGTGACACAAATACCACCTTTGACGAAGGGTCAATTGACCCTTCTCCATAATCCTCCTCTGATGCAGACCCCCAACCCTCAGGTTAAGGTTCGCGCAGGATCTCTCTTTTTTCTGCACTTTGAGCCTAACAGACCCTTTGATTCCTTTTCGGGAAATCAAACACACCTATGACAGTGTCACCACAGGTCCTTATGAATTGAGCCCACGTGCACAAACGCTAAGCACCAATTCAAATTTTCCGATCTACTACGTGATTGCGTCCTTCACTATTTCAGAACGTCGGATATCGTGACTTCGCGACTCCTGTTACCGAGTGTCTCGACTCTTCAATTTTCGAAACACGAATTACCGATTCGCCGAGATGTAGGCCTCGTTATCCTCCACACTTATATCGCATTTCGCGATTTCGGGAATCTATGGAACAAATATCCCGACCTCCTATTTCCCGAAATGCCAAAATGCTGAATTATGACACATTTTCCAGTACTGGCCCCACAACGAAACTTTCCACCTTTCCGGGGTTTCAGACTTCATGATTTCGCGAATCCTGATGCTAAGATTTCGGTTCTCCAACCCACGAACTCCCAAAATGAAAGTACATGAGTAATCCAATGACCCTCGTTGGTTTGGATCTACGACCCTATCTCTTCTAAGCTTATTCTTCTGAAAACAATCGTTGTAACTCCCCTTGCTCCTCTACAAGATGTAACGGCTCTCGGGACTTTGCAAATTCTCCACAGAGAATTTCGACCACTCGATCCTTCTCTTGAGAATTTCTACGAAATGAACAAATGTTCTTTCGCTAGAAATTGACCTTTGCAAAACAAATTCGCTCCATCTCCCTTCAAACAGGTTTAATTTCTACCCTTCCCTTAAACATGTTACAAGCACTAACTATCCCGAGCTCCCTTTCTCTAACTCAAATCTCCTATGAGATTTTTTAGCGCACTCCTTGCAGCACTCTTCAAATACGTCTAAGTATTTGAATTCTTCGACCCTGTGCACTCTTCTTGCGACAGTAGTCCTTCAACTCTTCTCTTTGTTGACAAATTCAGAACCCTCGACCAGCCTACACACCCTTTGCATGGCTTCTGAGCCTGACTTGCACTTCCACGGGAAATGAGAACAATGGTATCCCTCCTGATTTTTTTTAGAGGTGAACTTTGAACCTGTCAACACACTCCTTGTGGATGCTCCACTGCACTCCTTGCAGGAACTCTGACTCAAGGAGAGAAACAATTGAAACTCATTTCTTTACTCTTTCAGACTTCAAATACCCAACATGAAATCTTATATACATAGCATAAAAGAAAATGTACAACATAAAGAGTAAAACAACCACGAGCATAACATTCAACATGTATACACAGAAAACATTAGAACACCATGAGTCTGAATCAAAGATTCATATATTAATCTCAAAACTTCTGTACATGGGTTCTTCTGTACAACTCTCTGCTTCTTCTCTTCTATGCTCTCTACTCAATTGAATAATGCTAATGTTAATGTTACAAATGATACAAGATGAGGGTGTCTATATTCAATTTTCCCTCCTACGCTCTAAACTGTCAAATATGCATTTAAATCTACCTACTTACATTAACTTCCTATAAATGCTTCTACACCTTATAGATGAGAGCGAATTGCTCAAGATCTGTTTACAATATGGAAATACGCGCTCTCTTAACTATTACATTAATGTTTCAAAACATTTCAAAAAGATGTGCGCTGCTGCTTTCCAGCTGTCTTCCATCTCCGTGCTTTCTTGCTGCTTGCGATGCTCCTACATCATACTCCCTCGCTTGAAAATTTTCATGAACTCCTATTCATGAGATCTTACACTGTCTGTCCGTGCTTCTGAATTTCTATTTCATTCTCCCAGTTGGCATCTTCAACTGGATGTCCCTTCCATTTGACCAAGTATTCAAAGTACTCTTTTCTCCTGGTCCTCTTGCTGACTCTCTTGTCAAGTATTCTCTCCATCTGTGGCTTTTCAGGTACATGAATTTGTTTATCCCACTGAACCTTTGTCTGTTCACTATCTTCTCCTGATTCTCTAGCTTTGTAAGGGTACAAATATGAGATATTGAATATCGGTGAAATTTCGATCCCATCGGGTAATTCAATCTCATATGCATTTGCCCCAAATTTCCTTAAGATCTTGCATGGTCCAAATTTCTTCATATTCAATTTGTTATATGTTCCTCTTGGGAACCTTTCCTTCCTTAGATGTGCAAGAATCATATCACCAACTTCAAATTGAAGTTCTCTCCTGTGTTGATCTGCTCTTCACTTATACTTTTGGCTTGAATTATGCAATCGCCCCTTCACTTGGCTGTGAAGTTCCTTCATTGCCTCTGCAAAATCTTCTGCACTAGCACTTCTAGTTTCATTCTGTTTTGAATCTTTCAATTCAAAAAATCCTCTTGGTTGCATTCCATAAACAATCTGAAATGGACTCTGCCATGTGCTTCTATTGATTGAATCATTATAAGCAAATTCCGCCTGTGGCAGAATGTGATCCCACTGACTGTGATGTTCAGTCACTGGGCTCCTTAGCAAATCTCCCAAGCTTCTGTTTACAACTTCTGTCTTCCCATCCATATGAGGATGATAGGATCATCTAAATGAAAAACTTGTCCCTAACTTCTTCCATAAAGTCCTCCAGAAATGTCCCACGAACTTGGTGTCTCGATCTGAAACTATGCTCCTTGGTAAGCCGTGAAGTCTAGCAACTTCTTTGAAAAACAGGTTCGCAATGTGAGTTGCGTTGTTGGTTTCTGACATGGTATAAAGTGTGCCATTTTAGAAAATTTGTCCACTACCACAAAGATTGAATCAAACCCTCTTTGTGTTCTCGGCAGCCCTAACACAAAATCCATGCTCACTGCATCCCACGGTCTCTCTGGTATGGGTAACGGCCAATATAATCCTGTGTTTTGTTTCCTTCCTTTTGTGTGCTGACAAATTCTACATCTGTCTACAAAAATTTTGACATATGCTCTCATCCCTGGCCAAAAATATGATCCATTCAACTTCGAGAACGTCTTATCATGATCGAAATGTCCGGTCAATCCTCCACTGTGTTTTTCCTTCAACATATTCTCCCTCATGGAGCATTTTGGAATGCACAGTTGATTGCCTCTAAATAATAATCCATCCTGGATCATATATTCATCCCATTGACTTCTATCCCTGAGAAATAGACTCTTAGATGCCTCGTACGCCTCTTTAAAATCTGAATCATCTTTGTACATGTCCTTGAGATTATCAAAACCTAAAGTTTTGACTCTAAATTCCTACATCAGTAAACATTTCCTGCTCAAAGCATCAACAACTTTGTTAGCAGTTCCAGAAATATGCTTAGTCACAAAAGTAAAATTTTGCATATATTCAACCCATTTTGCATGTTTTTGGTTCAATTTATCCTGCTGAGTTACAAATTGTAAGGCATGATTATCACTATATAAAAATAACTCTTTAGGAACCAAGTAGTTTCCCACTTTTTCAGTGCCTGTATGACCGCATAAAATTATTTGTCATACGTGGAGTACTTAACCTTCGCCTCATTCAGTTTCTCACTAAAGTATGCGACTGGTCTGTCATCTTGACTCAAAACCGCTCCAATTGCAAATCCACTAGCGTCACACCTGACCTGAAACGTCTTACTGAAATCTGGCAACACAGAATTGGTTTAGTAATCTTCCTTTTCAACAAATTGAAGCTTTTCTTTGCTTCTTCTGTCCAGTGAAAATATTTATGTCTTTTCTTCACTGTGTCCATCATTGGTGCGCTAATTCCAATGAAATTCCTGATGAATTTTCTGTAGAAACTAGCCAATCCATGAAAACTTCGAACTTCAAAGATACTCTTTGGTGATGTCCAATTCTTAACCACCTCTACTTTATCTGGATCCATCTTCAACTTATCTGCAGAAATAAAAAAACCCAAATAAATGAGCTCTGTCTTCATGAATGAGGATTTCTTCATATTTATTAGTAGCCTCTCTTGTTGTAGCCTCTGCATCACTGTAGCTAAATGTTTTAGATGCTCTGCCTCTGTTTTACTGAAAACCAGTATTTCATCAAGATACACAATGACAAATTTTCCGATGAAATCCTTCAGGACTTCACTCATCAATCTCATGAAGGTACTTGGCGCGTTCGTTAAGCCAAACAACATAACAAGCCATTCATACAACCCTTCGTTAGTCTTGAAGGTTCTCTTCCATTCATCACCTTCTCTCATGTGAATCTGATGATATCCACTTTTCAAATCAATCTTCGAAAAAAAAAATTCCGCACTTAAGCAATCCATCAAATCATCCATCCTTGGAAATTGAAATCTATACCTGATGGTAATCTTATTAATTGCTCTTGAGTCTGTACACATCCTCCAGCCTCAATCTTTATTTGGACTGAGCATTGACGGAACAACACATGGACTCAAGCTTTCTCTAACCAACCCTTTGTCCATTAAATCCTGGACTTGTCTTTTGACCTCTTCATTCTCCCGCGGCGTCAATCTGTATGCTGCTTTGTTTGGTAAACTGGCTCCAGGTATAAGATCAATGTGATGACTTATACTTCTGATTGGTGGCAACAAACGAGGTAGTTCTTCCACTACTATATCATCAAATTCCTCCAGTAACTTCTGGATTTCCTCTTGTAAATCATTCACCTTCGTATTAATTAAAAAAATTCTAGGTTTCTTGACCACAATTAATTGTGGATCTTCCTTCTTCTTAACCTCCTTAAGAAGTTCCTTCCCACTCATGAGAAGTACAATGTTGTTTACTTCAGGTTTCACCTCTTTGTCCTTAATCGACAACAACATGTGAGTTCTCCCATTCTTATCTAGGGTGGATGTGTTCTTTATCCCATCATGAACCACATTCCTATCATATTGCCACAATCTACCTAGCAATAGATGACAAACATCCATGGGAATGACATCACACAATATCTTATCGTTATATCCTCCTATTTTAAATTCAACTAGACATTGTTTAGTGACATTTACCTGATGTCCTTTTTGTAGCCACGAAACTTTGTATGGACTTGGATGTTCAATAGTCTCCAGCTCCAGCTTTTCTACCATCTCTGTAGAAATGAGATTGTTTGTGCTACCACTGTCCACAATGACCTTGCATACCATGTCTTTGGTCTTGCAAGCAGTCCGAAAAAGACTGTTCCTTTGCACTGGATTCTCCGCCTCCTTTTCTGGCGTTAAGAGAACCTTCCTCATCACCAGTGATCTTATGCCTTCAACATCCTCTTCTTCAATATTTCGCCTTTGTGCTTCGACAATGTGAGTCTCACCACCTTCTTTCTTCTTATCTCGACATTCATAAGACTTGTGCCCATTCTTTCTGCATGTGAATCATTTTATTACTCCACCTCTGCCTCTTCCTCTTCCTCTAGCACGAGGAAAAGTGTTGTTATCATCATACTGTCCCCTCTGTTCGGCATACTGCCCTCTCTGTGAGCTCCCACCTCTCTCAGTTTGAGGTTGAGGTTTCTTCCACTCTTCCTTAGGCTTATGATTCCTATCTTGGACAACTGTTCTGCCTCTAGGATAACTTCTACCTCGTCCTCTTTGACCTTGCCTTCGACTCAGCTTCTCTTCAGCCTTTAGAGCCATCTGATAAGCATCTTCCACCATTCGAATGGTCATCATGCTCATCTCATCTTGAATGTCGTATCTCAGACCATTCATATACCTGGAAACCTTTTCATCATCACTTTCGCGATGACCTTCTCTAATTTTCATCTTGTAGAACTCTTCAGTGTACTCCTTCACTGACATCAACTTCTGTCTCAAATTCTGCATCCTTCGAAACAGAGTAATTTGGTAATCCTTGGGAATGAATTTCACTTTCATCTTCACAATCATTCTATCCAAACTCTTGATTTTCTGCTTGCCTTTGCAATGTATGTCAGCTTGTAGTTCATCCCACCACAATGTTGCATGTCCTCTAAGCCTTGTGACAACATGTTTGACTTTTTTGTCTTCCTCGACATCTTCATAGTCAAAATACGTGTCCAGAGATCTAATCCAATTTAGAAGTTCTTCAACATCCAGGTTTCCCTCATATACTGGAATGTCCATCTTTACTCTGGTTCCCATCCTTGCAATAGCCCTGAGTAGGCGTTCATTTGCTGCATCTTCTGCTGCAACTTCTTGTTCTCCATGAACAACTTCATTTTCACTTTCGGAATCACTGAGATCTCCAACACCGACTGTGCACCTCTATGCTAATTCCATGGTATCCAACCTAGCACGCATCTCACGCATCTCTCTTGCCCCTGGTGGCTCAGGTAATTGCCTACCCCTCCTTCTTTGCATTTCCCTTTCCTCTGGTGGATCGAGTGTTTTCCTGTCTCTTCTACTCGATGGCATAGTTGTAAAATTCCTCTTTTCCCTGCTACAGAAAACAAAGAAAACTTTCCTAGGCTCTGATACAAAAAATGATGCAGATCCCCAACCCTCGGGTTAAGGTCCGCGCAGGATTGCTCTTTTTTCTTCCCTTTGAGTCTAACTGACCCTTTGATTACTTTTTGGGAAATCAAACACACCTATGACGGTGTCACCACAGGTCCTTATGAATTGAGCCCGTGTGCACAAAGGCTAAGCACCAATTCAAATTTTTTGATCCACTATGTGATCGCGTCCTTCACTATTTCATAACTTTGGATATCGCAAATTTGCGACTCCTGTTACCGAGTGTCTCGACTCTTTGACTTCCAAAACCCGAATTATCGATTCACCGAGATGTAGGCCTCATTATCCTCCACACTTATATCGCGTTTCGTGATTTCGGGAATCTCCGGAACAAATATCCCGACCTCCTATTTCCTGAAATGTCGAAATGCTGAATTTCGACACGTTTTCCAGTACTGGTCCCACAACAGAACTTTTAGCCTTTCCGGGGTTTCAGACTTCGCAATTTCATGAATCCTGATGCTAAGCTTTCGGTTCTCCAACCCACAAACTCCCGAAATGAAAGTACACGAGTAATCCAATGACCCTCGTTGGTTTGGATCTATGGCCCTATCTCTTCTAAGATTATTCTTTAGAAAAAAATCGCCATAACTCCCCTTGCTCCTCTGCAATATCTAATGGCTCTCGGGACTTCGCAAATTCTCCACAGAGAATTTCGACCACTCGATCCTTCTCTTGAGAATTTCTATGAAACGAACAAACGTTCTTTCGCTAGAAATTGACCTCTGCGAAACAAATTCGCTCCATCTCCCTTCAAATAGGTTTAATTTCTACCCTTCCCTTGAACAGGTTACAAGCACTAACTCTCCTGAGCTCCCTTTCTCGAACTCAAATCTCCTATGAGATTTCTGCGCGCACTCCTTGCGACACTCTTCAAATACGTCTAAGTATTTGAATTCTTCAACCCTATGCACTCTTCTTGCGACAATAGTCCTTCAACTCTTCTCTTTGTTGACAAATTATGAACCCTCAACTAGCCTGCGCACCCTTTGCACGACTTCTATGCCTGACTTGCACTTCCGTGGGAAATGAGAACAATGGTATCCCTCCTAGTTTTTTTTAGAGATGAACTATGAACCTGTCAACGCACTCCTTGCGGATGCTCCACTGCACTCCTTGCAGGAACTCTGACTCAAGGAGAGAAACAATTGAAACTCATTTCTTTACTCTTTCAGACTTCAAATACCCAACATGAAATCATATATACATAGCATAAAAGAAAATGTACAACATAAAGAGTAAAACAACCATGAGCATAACATTTAGCATGTACACACAGAAAACATTAGAACACCATGAGTCTGAATCAAAGCTTCATATATTAATCTCATAACTTCTTTACATGGGTTCTTCTGTACAACTCTCTACTTCTTCTCTTCTATGCTCTCTGCTCAATTGAATAATGTTAATGTTAATGTTACAAATGATACAAGATGAGGGTGTTTATATTCAGTTTTCCCTCCTATGCTCTAAACTGTCTAATCTGCATTTAAATATACCTACTTACATTAACTGCCTATAAATGCTTCTACACCTTACAGACGAGAGTGAATCGCTCAAGATCTGTTTACAATATGGAAGTACACAGTCTCTTAACTATTACATTCATGTTTCAAAACATTTCAAAAAGATGTGCGTTGGTGCTTTCCAGCTGTCTTCCGTCTCTACGCTTGCTTGCTGCTTGCGATGCTCCTACATCATCCTCCATGAGAATATTATGTTGGAGGAAGGGTTGGTTGACCCTTCCCCATGAATATGCTTGACGAGAATAATATCCCAACGAAAATAAAATATTATTTGATATAGGTTTATGTAAATGTTATGAAATATCATTCTATGGTAGTGATGTCACTATGATGTTGAACAACCTCATAATAAGTGCCATTATTTCTAATTACTATGCTAGAAGGAATTATGATAATGTCTCCAACAATTAAGACATATCTATTGTAACCAACTACAAATTTGAATGAAATTGCAATAAATGCATCCAACTACACAAATAAGTTGGCTTTAGATATATTCATGCATGAAGATAAATGAATTGATGGAATTGACCTTGACAATGGATAGAATGAATAATGAACAATAATATCGTGGAAATGCATGCAACATATATATAAAATGTGAATTTCACTCTTGAAAATGAAATATTTTTTCTGAACTCATGGATTTGAAGCTACTTTCTACTCTAGTTATGGAATATGGATTAACTCATTGTTGGAATACTAAGAGGGGGCGCGGGGGGGAATCAGTATGAGAAAAATTACTACTTTTAATCACAATATAAAACCTCCAATAAATATCATGAGCATTCAATATATCATCAACACAATAATTCAATGCATAAACATCACATAAACATAGTACACTAGAATTTTACGTGGAAACCTAATGTGAGAGAAAACCACAAAATGTTTTTCTTATTTATCAAAGTGTACATTAATTGGAAGCACCAAATTCCTATTTCTCCAGCTTCAACTAGAATGAGGCTCCAACCCCCTATTCACAGGATAAAGCCTAAAGGAAGATGCAACTCCCTAATTTACCCTTTCCAACCGGAAAGAGGTTACAATCCCCTTTCCTTGCCCCGTCCAACCGCCCTGAAATACAAATGTAGACCAATATGTCACTACCTCTGCCACTGTAACTGATAATCTGTTGCTTCTTTGATAACCTATTGTTGCTACTGATTTCTTTTTCTCATCAAGAATGCAACCACACATACCTCATACCAAGATCCACAAGAGAGTTCTCCAAATAAAATTCTTATGAATCACTAAGTCATACATGTTCATGATTTCTTTAGAATACACACCCTGACATACATTGGAATACATATCTTCAACATGTAGCTGACTTGGTGATGCAGGAGCGTCAAATGAAATCTTTATTATGATCCCGAGAGGGTCAAACCATTTACTAAAGGGGTTTGGTTCCCTTAATTTCCATTTCAATTCAATAATTGGGTCGAGAAACCTCTATAAGATATCCAGATCATAATCAGTTGTAATAGGTAGATTCTATTATGATATTCAGAAAAAATGAGTGATCTTAGGGATTTATTATGATAGTTCGGGATTAGACATTTTGAGTTAACTGGAGATGTTTAAATCTATAAAATTGTAATTATGTGAATGGAAGAGTAGAGAGGGAGCAAGATTTGCATCTAATAGGATTTTAGGGGAGAACTCTGAGAATTTTTCACTCTTGGGTTCTAGCATTGAATTAATAAAGTGAAAGGTTTGAGTTTTAATTGTAGTATCCTTGTATGTTTGGATATTTTTCAATCTAATCCTATAATTGGTAATTTATTTTCCTCTCCAATAGTAAATCAAATACCTTTGATTAGATCTTTGAATTTTAAGGATTGTAGTGGAATTTTTGTTCTACAGGAACCTCCATATATGTTTGTCAGATCTGGATTGGAAGCATTGGGATCATTGGATCTTTCTCTACCAGTGGGTAATAAGAGATAAAAAATAATTGTCAATCATTGATCATATTTAGATCAACGATCCTCATTATTCATTTATTGAGTGGGATATTGGTTTTAAATCATTGGATTGTGACTGGAAAGGAGGATCAACGATGAAGAGACATTTTTCCTATGGAAGTGCGTAAAGTTTAATATGCAAGTCGATTTGAAAATCAATCTGGAGCATTGATAAATCAGGCTACGTGTCACTCCCATGTTAATTCGCATTCCATTGAATTGTTAAAAAACCACTTTTTTGGAGTTACAAAACAACGAGGATTGTTCAAGGCCATTGTTTTATTAAAACATAGTTGTCGATTTGAGAGGGAGGATAATCTTAAGTTAGCACCAAATTGGCTAGAGTTAGTTCGCAAGTCCTGGTCATATGTTAAAGAAGATAAGCTTAGGGCCTTATTTATAAAAATAATTCTGTTCCTTTTTGGGTTAGACCATAGATCTAACCCTCGGTCCTATTGAAAATATGAGATCGAGCACCACTACAATAACGAACTTGAAATCCTTTTATTTCCAGGTTTAAAATAAGAAAGAACAAAATTGAACATTTGTCCAACCAGGTTATCAAGTGGAATCAGAGCCTATTGGGTATTGTCTTCAGTAATCATGCCACCTAGAAGAGGTAGGCCACCAATGGGAGCAGTTGTAGAGTTGAAGAATTAACTAAGGAGAGTTTAGGCTAGGATGGAAGCCATGCAAGTAGCTCAGAGGAGAGAACTTGGCAAAGGAGATGTTAGTGAGGCTAAAGACACAATCTCTAATGAAGAAGGAGAAGCCCCAGGAGGTGAAACAACTGAGGAGAAGTTGTTAAGGATGGTTACAAAGGTAGGATCCAAACCTAAAATGGAAGTTCCAATGTATGAAGGGAACTTAAATGTTGAATAATTGGTTGATTGGATCAATGCAATGGAAAAATATTTTGATTATGAGGACATAGATGAAGAGAAGAGAGTAAAGCATGTTGTCACTAGGCTAAAAAGAGATGCAACCTTATGGTCAGATGAGGTACAGGCTAACAGAAGAAGGAAAGGCAAAGATAATATTTAGAGCTGGGATAGAACGATATCCAATTTTAAGGCCAAATTCATGCCAAAGGACTATAAGCTAAATCTGTTCAGGAAATTACAGAATTTGAAGAAAAAATGTATGTTAGTGAAGGAGTACACTGAAGAGTTATACAGACTAAACATCAGATCAGGTCTTGTAGAAGATAATGCTGAGAAAGTTTCCAGGTATATAAATGGAATAATGTATGAAATCTAGGATGAAATCAGTCTACTAAGGTTGAGGACTGTGGAAGATGCTTATCAAGCAGACTTGAAAGCAGAAGAGAAATTGGCCACGAAACCGAGTCTAAGAACTAGAGGAAGAATCCAATCAAGAGGAAAAGGATCATCCATAGGGAGATTTCAGAATACGAAAGAAGAAGTAGGAAACTATGGTAGACAATCACCAAGAGAAGGAGAATATAGGGGGAGAAGATTATTCTCAAGAGGCAGAGGCAAAGGTAGAGAGATCATGTGCTATACCTATGGAAAGACAAGGCATATGTCTTGGGATTTTCCTGAAAACAAATCAACAAACCTGCTCCATATAAGGTGTCTTGGTTGCAGAAGGGGCATCAAATTTTGGTAAATAAACAATGCAAAGTAGAAATTCAAATTGGTAGATATAAGGATGAAATTTTGTGTGATGTTATTCCCATGGATGTTTGTCATATTATGTTTGGGAGACCATGGAAATATGATAGGAAAGAAATGCATGATGGAAGAAAGAATACATACACCCTTGAGAAGAATGGGCACAAACATGTGTT